>CAJFCX010000466.1:0-16965 GCA_904066255.1 Eimeria sp. OTU-X
AGGGTGGGTAGGGCCTATGTGTCGGTGTTGCCCCTGATCCCGCTTTTTTCTAGTGTGCAGCTGCTTCTGCTCCCGCTGCCATCTAGGCTTCTTCTGCTTCTGGTGCTGTCTCCGCTGGTCCTCATGCTTCCCGTGCTACACGCGGTGCAGCAATAAGAAAAACGCAGAGGTAAGGCTTACTGTCGCGGAATTCAGTGATGATGTCTTCGTACAGCTGCTGACGCTTCCGGTAAGATTCTCTGCCACCCCATCCTTGCTCAACAGCCAAGTTTAAGAGGGTCCTGAAGCAGCAGCAGCACCACCACCACCACCTGTTTAACCACTCGAACGTGGACGGTGGAACCCTGAAGATTCCCGGCAAGAACATTGCTTTGGGAGAAGCTTCCATGGATACGTCGACACACTACTAGACCTCTAATATTAATTTACGTGAATGCAAAGTGCTTCTATGTCTGTAATATGTATATGCTGATAAAATTTCCAATCCCCCACCACTGGGCCAGCACCGCTGCGACGGCCTCCTTGAAGACCGCCTCCGGCTGCCGCCGTTGATGCTGCTGCTGCATTTTTGTATATTTGCCCCCGTCCAAGCGTGCTTGTGTCGTTGAACACAAGCGGTGGGAGGAAGGGGGAAGGAAGAAGGGCAAGTAGCCAACCACAACCGCAGATGGCGCCGCTACAGCCGGCATTCGTCTCGTTCGCAGTACCCGTTGGGCATTTAAACGCCAATGCCTGGATATCTAATCTAAACTGAACTACAAAACAAAATAATTTGTGGAAAGGGGGAGGGAAACGAAGGGATTACAACCGCAGGCCCAACGGCATGTGGGGAGCCGAAGGGGCGCTCGCTTCGGCAGTGACGGTCTTGTCGTAAGGTGACAGTTATTTAATCAGTATAAATTTAAAATGGTGTGTTTGGCACTCGTAAAAGATGATACAAGGAGGAAAGTGGGCATCTTCCATGCACTTCTCCCCACAGGGACTGGACCGCCGCCGACGCCGACGCCTCTCGAGGGAGTGTAGTGCACGGGCAGTACAATAGGGTCTCCGCTGAGTCTCTGCCGAATGAATTTGTCATATATCACAGTATAAAGAGTATTTCATATTCAAAAGGGAGATTTTAGACAACAATTGTGGTCGAATGGGCAACTCGTGCCTCAGCCCGCAGAACATGGGGCTGGCTAACCCGCGACGCAGGCCTCGAAAAGGACGAGGCAAGCGGGCACTCCTGTGTGTGTGAATGTATGTTTATGTGTGTGTGTGTACCGCCCCACGGCATTACGCAACTGGTACGCTGGGTATGTGTTTTGCTGCCTCCTTGGCAGCCCAGCGCCCAGCGTCTTCGTTCTAAAGCATGAAGGCGGTGGTCATGAGGACACTGTCTCTATTTTCGAGAGCTGCTTTGAGTTCTCTGAGATTTTGTAGGCCTGCTGTCCGTTCCTCAACATCTTCTGCAGTTTCTCGTTGTTCGCGTGTCCTTGCAAGGGACTCCTGACCCGTCTCTTGCCTTCTCTTTTGAATGCGTTCTCGGATTTCGGGCTCCTCGCCCAATTCAGGGGAAGCAGGGCGTTCTTGCGCGGGCTCTTCTTCGAGCTCTTCTTCCGGTGCAAATTCAGACTCTAGTCCAAACCCGCTTTCCGATGCGATGTAAATAGAGTGTTGCCGCACAATTGCCAGGGCCATCTGCAACAGGTGTGGGTGCTTGACAGTTCCTTCGACAGCAACTCATAAACGGAAACAAGGCACAAAGTCGGCCTCTACCAACCATCAAATTCAAGACCGCTTAGAATAATAGTAAATGCCCATTGGAGAGAAGGGTGGTAATGACGCATGTACATTCTCGGGCTTAGCTGAATGCTGCAAAACTGACGTGTGCTCACCCGCCCAATTGTAGTACATGTGGCACAGCTTGTAAGAAACCACAGCGAGGTAATGCTTAGACCAACCGCTTTCATCTGAAACAGCGCACAAGCATCGTGGCACTTCATGGAGCATCCTTAGCTGCAAGGAGCGAAGCACACGGTCTCAAGAACACAGTTTCTGTTGGATATCAAGGGCAAAGCTGGAAAGGAGACATGCCGTGCGTACTTTGCGCAATGTGAAACTCCGACGCCGAAGGAGAGCCTCGGGTTGGGTCTGCTGTACCTATTAAAAATTTTTCCTCAGGAGTCTCCGTATTCGTAGCCACAGGAATGATAGGTCCGCTGCACCGCAGCAGCAGCGCAGACGGGACGCAAGAACAAAACAGTTCGCCCCGGCTCTTTTGCCCCTTCAAAAAGTTAATTGCATGCAAGCCAACGACGACGGGACCCACCTGTCGATGTAAGCCCCAACTGGTAGCCCTTGTACACCCTCTCTCCCCTTCATGAAAAACTTCATTGGGTTGGCTGGACGATGTGGATTCACCAGAACATTGATAAAGACTTTCTGAAGCGTGCACAAGTCTGTACGAGCCAGTCCGGTGCTAAGCGAGCAGCTGTAGGTATGAGATTTTTGTGGCACGCTCTGCAGGCGCGGTTGCGTGCAGGAGCTGCTAAGGATAGGGCATACGGGTGCTCTTTAGCTGAAGGAGCAGAAGTCGGAGGTGCATGCAGCTGTACCTGAACCAGTTGGCTAATTGCAGCTTGTCTTAGATAAATGGTGTCCCCTGGACCCAATTCAGCTCCTGGTCTTGACTCGGTTTCCTGGATGTTGACGTCCGCGTAAATTTCTCCATTCACAGGGACAATGACCCCTTTGAATCCATCTGCCAAGAAAACTTCACGCAACTTGGATCACGTGCACCCTTGGCGTTGGGCACCGGTTTCCGTTTGTGAGCCAGAAACGGCAGCACGCTGCTGCTAGTTAGCGATTGGAATACTGCTACGATGGTAAAGGATTCTTGTGCTGCGAACTTACTAAGGGGACCATCTGCGGTATTTGTAAACTCCATGGAGATATTCTTGAGCCATCTGGAATTAGATTTTGCGTACACGAGAAGGGGATGATTGTTGGGAAGTGTAATTCTTTTTCCGTCGGCTCCCTCCTCAAGCTGCATGCATGAAAACCAGTAGGGTTACCGGAGGGAGAAGTGTTATTACAGCGGTGGATACTCTGAAAATGACTTGAAGTCAGCATCCCATCTGCAGAGCGGACAAAGAGCAGCTTTTCCACTCAGAGGCAGAGATCCATGCTCACCTGGAACGCTTCTGCTCCAGGAATATCAAACTCGGAGACTAATATACCCATAGCTTGAAGCAGAGGCACAGTCCCTTCTTGCAGCTTGAACTGTAATGTACGTCGGCCATCTGACCCAATGGCTGCCCCTTGACAAGTAAGGGTTTCATGCGCCGGTCTTGCGCGATGCGTGATTTCTTCCGCCTTGCCAGCAGACCTCCGCATCTCAGCAGCAGGACATACTGTCAGGACAAGTGCAAATTCAGCATCGGGGAAGGCGGTAACCATAGGGTGTTCGACCGTCAGTTCACCGGTTTCTGAAGCGAATTCAAAATTGCCAAGGTCAGTTCCGAGGATGCCTTTGATGGCTGTTACCTCTTGGGCCAGGACCTCTTTTATTTGCGAGCTCCCGCTTGGAGCAGACCTATATATGAGAAGGTGAGCGGGTGCGTGCTTGTGCGGCTTTGCGCTCTCTTCAAATGTTAATTTTTCCCAGAATAGCTTGAAGTGCTTTGCCATGTCCTTAATGACCCCGGCGCGGTAGTTGGCCGGTGCAGATGCGCCGATGTGGCTCACGAACTGAGTATGGGCAACATTTCTTCCCCCAACAATCCCTACAACGCCGCAGCGCGCGTTAGGTGGCCTGTACAGATTGCATGTCGGAGAATGGATTTTTCAGATGGCACCAATCAGCTAGTTTTGTCGGATTCCTCACGGCTGAAGCCCCAGGGTGCTTTCGAAGGCCGCGAGCATGCCAATGAAGTGAACTAATCGCACTGGGATAACGCTACCAAATCGTTAAGACTTAGACGTGCTCTTTGTCGACAATTCTGCATGGTAAGGCGTGATGAAATACGTGCCCGAATGAATTAACCGCTATACCAATGACCCTCACGACCTCAGAAATTTGCGGCTGCACGCACGCGCAAGTGCCTGCAGCAACCATTCAGCGCTGGCCACAAATTCGCCTAATTTGGCGTAGGCATCACTCTTTGTATGCGTCGTGTATGGTGGAAATGAAGACTATTCACCGGTCTCACGCCTTCCCTGATAGGTGCAAGCAGCTGGTCCGTTGCCCAAGGAATTCCTGAACGAAGAGAATCGTCAGTTATCTTCGTTTGGAATTGTAGGTAAACATTCCACCACATGTTCATCGACTTGTCCTCCGGCCTACTCTTGAATGCTTGCAGCGTTTGAAGCTTGCAACACTGTATTGGAAAGTCCCGTTGAACTGAAACCTGCATGTATGCTCCAGTACGCTTTACATGCATTAAATCGCCGTATCAGGACCCAACGGGGTTGAGTCGCGCTTGTTGGCAAGCGCTACATGCCTAGTAAGAGGTTGGTAGGGGTTAAGTGCGCCGAAGGCCATCAGGTGTGGACTGTGCACCTCCTACCTGTTTTGCAGCAACCCGTACTCTGTTGTTCGTGTCATCCGAATCGTAAGCGAGAAGGACAATAGCTCCTCGAAGACCATGTCTCTGTCGTATGAACAGATCTAGCAAACTTCTCTTTGTCCTCTCAACCCTCCCCTTCTTCCAGTCCGCTTCGCTTCGGATGAAATGCTCACAACAAGCCGGAGCATCCATGTCGACAGTTAGTTGGCCCCTGTGGCGAATTCTGCGTGAACCGCACGACTCCATCTACGCAGCATGCTAGTTGTCATTTGTCCCACAAATTCCTAAGCACGTCGGAGTATACAGCATGATGAAGGCAAAGAATATGTCCAGCGGGGTTGTTGTGTGTGACCGTCTGCGGCTTCCACACGCATGGCGTCTGTCCGCCGTCAGACACATTCCAGGCAATCTCCACGCCACAATAATTACCTCTGTCGCGTGAGCTCAATCGTATTTTTGATGGACTCCACAGCCCTGGAGCTCCCGTGTTCTCTGCGCCCAGTGCAGACAACAAGCATCCAGTGACTGTTGAGTGGCACCTTGTGTCGCAGAACCTGCAGGTCGCAGTGAACAGGATCAAAGAGGGCACTGTTCCAGCGGTCAGCAAGCGCCATCTATGGAGGAGGCAAAAATTCTCCGCATGCTGGATGCCTTTTTCCCGTGCGCTTCCCCATTGGAATCGCCAACCCTCGTAGTTTATTGGCCGCTCTATGCAAACCCTCACAAGGTGTTGGCAAAGCCGAGCGCGGAAATCAGGACAGAGTTCAACGGAAGTGTCTTGCTGCTCTTCTCTTCTTTCAGAACCCCACGAAATCCGCGGTTCGCCGTAGCGGGGCTCGTCGCCCATAACCTTACGCAGGCTCGTGATCTGCGGATAACCCAAAGCTAGGCTCTGGTGGTTGTGAAGAGCAGCGGCCAGTACATGTTGAACAGAAAGATCTACCTGGGCCAATTTGTGGTAGCAACGGCAGCCACGCTGCATATGCCATATTACGCTGTACCACTTACATTCTTGTGGACGTCAATGGGGAGTCCACCGTTGTCCCCGATGTGCACCTTGAGCTCTGCCATCTGTTCTTTCACTGCTGGCGTGCGGAGTATATCTTTCACCAGCTCCGTGCATTCCACGAGGGTTTCTTGGGCGCTTTTAGGCCTCATCATTGCCCGCGAGCCTTCCATCAGCTGTAACAGTCATGGACTACACTACATTCTCTTCAGAAAAGCGAATTCCTACAACTACGCCGATGCGTTAGTCGTAATAAGGCGTCCTAAAGTTCTAACGACTCCCTACAGTACTCGCATAATTAAAGGAAACTGCACTTCGCTCGCAGTCGCGAAAGGAGACGTAGGATGCCTTACCTGGGGGGTCTGTGCGATGACTCTAAGAAGATTGGCAGGCAGGTAGCACAGCCTGGAGCCTCCGCGGGCCTCTTTTGCCGTGACCAACTGCTTACCCTCCACATTTTCGTCGTAAGCATCTTTGAAATATTGCGCTACAGTAATGGTGGCACCGCCCTTTTCAAAAGTGACTCTGTCAGCAGTTGTGTCCGTGATGTCTACGATTCTGTAGAGGTTTCCCTTGTGTACTGTAACACAGAGGCGATTCCTGTACGTAAGCTGGGCCTGTTGGTAGTCCATTTCCCGCAGGCGATCTTCTAGAAAACCTGCCTCTAGCTTGCGGTCGTGTCTGCTCACCTTCAGCAGCCAAGCTGCAATCTCGAAACGGATCCGCAAGAGGCACAGGCTTTGGTTAAGGGCTAGCATGCGCTTACTTTGAATCTCTAAAGATGCAGTGCTGGTCTTTCGGTTGTGTGCTCATTGGGGAATGCGACGATTTGGGAGTATCAGGGGAATGACAAGGGCAATGAGCACTAGGGGGAGCACTAGGTTTTGCTGTAGAAACAACTCCGATGGCAACACACCACCAAATATGGACACACTTTAGACTTCTGGTCAGCAATGCGCACCTTTGTCGCTTTGGATCAGGGTTGCGTCAACACCATAGAGTTCCATGTCACTTTTAAGCGAACGAGGGTCCAACCTAATGTACTGAGATTGACCCAAAGCCCTTTGGTAGTTCGCCGCCTCCAAGGTAATCATCATGGCTGCAACGAAGTAAAATCGCCAGTTAGCTCCAGTAAGCTACACAAAGTAACATACACATATAATCGTAGAATTCATTTGACCCCCGCGAAACACGAGAATCCTCCTCTGCGTGTGCTAGTTTGCAGGCCAGCGTCAGCCTCCTCTTCATCGCATGCTATCGACGTACCTGGCGTTCTTCTCCAAAAGTGACAGTATACACCTTAAGTGGCGCGTCTCCGTCGCGTACGGCGACTTCGCGGGTTGGCTCATCATGGATTAGTTCCCGTATGCGTTCTGAGTAGACGATGATCCACCGCAGCAGCTCTGAATGTTGAGCACCTCTAGAGATCACCCGTCTCGGTTTCTGGCGCTCTGGTGGCTCCTGAATTCCAGTAAGTGCCTTCAAGAGCTGGGCCAAGACTTTTCTGCGTTCCTTCCTCTCCTCTACCTGAATTTTCATAAGGAAGCTCGGGAGCAGCTGCAAACCTGACCGAAGTTGGCATTGAGAATGGCATAAATTCAGACACGGTCCACGAGCACCCACCGGTCTTTCAGTGCCACGCTCCCTTATGCTCAGAGGGTATCCCCAAGCCTGAAGTCCCTCTTCTAGCCTCATGATCCATGCGTTGCACAACACCTGGCCTCTCCTTTGGCTCGTGGGCTCGAGGGCGCGTTCGAGGCTCTCAGTCAGAGGGCGCTGTCTAGGGCTTGGTCGAAACCCCCTGCCTCTTCCCCTCGTCCCAGTGCCCCTGGCTTCCCCTCTCCTACGTGGTCCCAAATGCCGCCGGCCCTCTTCTCTTTGACCTTCTCCGTACCACCGTTCCTCCCTACGTTCGCCTCGCCTCTCACGCCACTCTCGCTGCCCCTCCGAGCCCCTATGGCCTGATCTCGGAATCCACCCACCACCGCCCTCACCCCTTTCTGACATCCTGTACGGCACTCTTTAGCACTAGGTATCTTGGCTTTTTGCACGTGTCAACATGCCGGTTTCGCGTTGCGTCTTCTGCAAGATGTGGGGAGAGCCCTAACCACGCTAGGGATGGAACACGGATTGCAACAAAAGCAGAAGCTTTGTATAATGACAGTCTTCGGATATTCTGGTGATCAGCGGTTTGTCTTGCCCTCCCCGTGTTGTCCTGTGCATTATTAGGCTACAGTGTATCTATTTGCAAGGCACTACGGTGTTGAAGCACAAATTCACTGACCAGTCCCAGGGAAATCACTTCCAGCTATTTGCAAAATCACAAACTCTTTGAGTTGAGGTTTCGTTTGGCGAAAACAGGACCGTGTAGGCCTTCCCGCTCAGGAAGGGCTGCTCCGGTCCAGCCTATTGCCGGTGAGACAGACCCACGGTTGAACAGAACGACACCCGGCTCCAGTCCACCGTTACTCTTGCACACAAAAACATTCTGCTAATTAACCACTGTTCTCCTCCACCTACTGAATAGGTAAGTAAATTGGCTCCTCAGCAACATGAGGTTGACGAGGTCACCTCGACTGGGCACAGTTACGAGCATAGGGCTGGTTGCAGGCTGCTTTTATGATCTTCGAAACCGGGACAGGATGTAAAACATCATTCACGTTCATAACATCAAATGAAACGAACAGAAATTTGTTTTTTTTAGCACGTGCTGTTTTTAATTTCTGTGGGACGCCGACGGCCAGCGCTAGCCTAGCCGCACGGCGCCGCCACTATGAACCACCAGCACTAACCAGGTCGCCAAGCGTTAAAGACCTAGAAAACCGAAACATTAATCTCAATGAATGTGCATCGAACGTGATCAACTGGAATCTGGAATCTGCATGTGCGGAGTATCTGGTACTGTCGAACTTGTCGCAAGTCGTGGCACCGTCACCCTACACGCAGACACCAATTGCTAAAAGAGCTTTGCGTAGGATACACCTGGATACGCCTGCCTCTAGATGTATGGATTCAACAACTTGCTTGTTGATCCCGCAGAATATGGATGAGTTGCAAGCAAAAACAGCACAGGAAGGCCCTGGTGCCAAGTAGCGATAAGCTGTAACCTTGCGCATAACGAAGGGGGAAAATAATAATTCCATCTATTTCAAAATACATTGTTTGAAAGGGCAAGTGCCTGATGGCAATCAAGGTCTTCTTCGCTGTCCTTAGCAATATGTGCTGTCCTCTGCGACAAGGCATTCATTCACAGCGGTGCAGTAAGACGAATGACCGCCACTTCTTGGATTTGAGGGTTCCCTCCACCTGCAGCTCCGCGGTAACACAATCTGGCTGTAGCTGTTACTTGCTGCTGTTTTAGGATCGCCGTTGGCAGATGATCAAGTACGGAGCGGATGCGTTCCTCCGCTAGAGGCCCAGACACACAGAAAGCACATTGGATGCGTGACTATAGCAAACAATCCAACTGCGCACGGCCCCAGCAATGGGCAACTGGACACAGCATGACTTGTTTGCAAGCGGAACTTGGTTATGTGGGTGTGGGTGAGTGAATCGCACACACGTTCTCTCACCACTTGTTGGGGTTTGCCGGGAGAAACAAACACGAATCCTTTGCTGGCTTCCAGGTGAGACAGTTCCCTTTGATGGATCGAAGGTGAATAATCGGGAATGTAGTGAAGGGTCAATAGTAATTTCGAAACTCCCACATGCCTCACCCTTGACAGAAGCGTAGGGAGGCAAGCCCTGACGTCCTGGACTCCACGCCCCAGCAACAAATATCGTACGCGTTACCTCATTGTCAATTATCAAATCGGACTCCTGCTGCAGCCCCATTGTGTCTCCGTTTTGCCTCTCCTCCCGCCCTGATGGTGGAGGGCTACCGGTTGACTGTCTCTGGCTACCGCCGTCCCGAATTCCTATATCTCCGTTTGTATGACTTGCCAACTCATCTGATTCCTTAAACAATCCACCACCGGAAGGCACGCCGAACTGGACATGCAGGAACTGCTGGCTCTGTTGGTTTTGCTGCAATTCAAATCGCTTCTTCTCGGTGCCGGCGTCATTACCCGCCAGTTGCGCCTGCTGATGAGAAAGGGTTTGCCCCTTCAGTTTGGTAGTAGGATTTCCTTCTTCTGCAACCGCATGATTCCAAGGGGAATCCAGCTCATCAGGGCACACAAGATTACGCTCTGCGGAAAGCCTTGGTAGGAGCTCCATGCAACACGCCAGGCACGTGTTACCAACCCTTAGCGCATCTTCAAAGCTTTTGGATTCCACAGAGCCATCGCAACAGCATTTATTGCTACGATCATGGTCGATGACACCCTCATGCGAAGAACAGGCTTCAGCCTCTCTTGGGGGGCAAACTGAACTACCGTGTACAAGTGGCACCGCCACGTAGATTGGGTTGGCAGTTGCAAGGCCAAAGAAACGCAAAATCCGCGTAGCATGTCCCTCAGTGGCAAGCGTCAGTTCGAAGTCGCCTCTTAGCCAGCCCTCTACAACGCATTCAACGAAAATACACTAGGCCACCAGACTTAGGAAGTACTCATGATGACGTGGAGGCTCTTGCAAAAGGCCAAGGAAAGGGGCAGAGAAGGAGAAGACTGCACCTGGGCGCTGCGGTCGGAAGTGAAAGACTAGCTCCACCGAGCTCAATCCGCGAATTACACCTTGCTGTAAGTCACACGAAAAGCAGCTCAGACCTGTGCCAGCCTTGGCACAATCCAGTTGGGGGTATCGGCTTTGCTTAGGAACAATAGTGAAGGCCAACGGAGTTGATGTTCTATTTTTCAAGGACACGGTGTAGGTCGTTGACGACGCGCACGCAGCCCCTGCAAGCATCCAAACTAGACGGAAAAGCCGTTTTGATCAGTATCCCCCAACGGCGGCACAAGAACGCCCCCAACAGCATGATGTAATAAAATACGTCATCGCTTCAGCTTCACAAGTCCGCACATGACAGGAAAGGTAAAGCATAAAGCTATAGGCTCTCTTATAGATTCGGTGCTGCTGCGTAACTTGCTGCTGCCTAAGATACCTTTGCCCTGAGGTGGGCAGAGCACGGCCCCCATGTCGTAGGCGGCCTGGAACGGAACTACGTCAACTGTCTGCTGAATGCCTGAGCCGCTCAGGGAGATGGTTATCCGGGTACGTGCTGACTGAAGGGTCAGGTCGGCAGCGAAGTTCTGTAATGAAAACAAATAATGTTTACAGGTCGTCGTTCAAAGCGGACTTGTCGCAGGAACACGCACCATATCTGGGAACTCGTAGAGAGCTCTGCGCAGGAGACCATCTGCACCAGCCTGCTGTTGCAGAAAATCAAGGGGGGATCGCGTGCTTGTGCTTGCGTGCTTGCAGGTCAGACGAGTATCTTGCCTGTGGGGCATTGGGCTGGAATGCAATGGTGAGGCAGAGTGGGCGTTCGGGTGAGACTTCTCTAGCAGCGCTGATCAGGCTGAACCTGCAGCCCAACGGCAGGGGCAAGGCATGGAAGGCGTGGGAGCAGGGCGGTGCAAAAGGAGCGCAGGTGATGTACACCTGCTGAAATACCCGCTGACCCACCATCACCGAGCCAAAGTCCAAGTTCTTTGAGGAAGCAACGACAAGTGGGGGAGTTGCGCAAGTGCTGACCTAAATGCAGTCATCACGAGAACCAGATAAAGTGACCTTAGGGCGGGCAGCAAGCAATAATATATCACTGGGTTTGACACTCTCCAAGAGAGAACCTTACCTCGATAAATGACTGTGAAGCCCTACCCAAGGGTAAGTGCGGAGTAGAGTCTATTTCCTTCCCAATGAGCAAAGCATCGACCTGCCTGGGTGTCAGGCGCCACAGTTTTAGAGGTATGAGCCACCGCGCGTGATGGAAAGCTCGTGGATCGGCGAAAGCAAAGAAGTCTCCTCCCCCATCCTCTTCTAAACTAGTCCACCTAGCGCCCCCTGCCTTGGTAATCTTCAGAAGTGCTGCTCTTAGTGCCATGTCATCAGTCCTTTCCGGCGTTGTAGTAGCAGCATGATTATACCCCTCTGCTGCACCAGCTGTTGCCACGAGGTGGCCATTGCCACCAGGCTCTGCAGGATCTTCTGGGAGGCCCAATGTGGTAAATTCTCCTTCATCTCCAATACTTGCTCCAGGCTTGAGGCTTGGTTTAGTCTGTTTAGGTTTTGCATCTTTATGAGAGCGTTTTTCCGCACCTGCTCTAGACTCGAAAGGTGTGCTGCCATCGGCTTTTACAGACCTTTTAGGTCCTTCTCGGACTTTGGGACTTCCACCTGATGGTGCAGGTTGCGTCTTGTCACTGTTGGCAAGAACACTCGGTTGTGGCAAAGGTTGCACAGTTTCAGATTCACTGGAAGGGGGCGGGAGCCTTTCAAGGTCAGCCGCTGCATCTTCTGTTTCGACTGCTGGCGGTAGCTGCTGCTGAATTTGCATGTATTCATTGGTTGGGTTGAAGCAAATAAATAGAGAAGCACAGCGCTTTTTGGAGTAGAGCAACACTCGTGTTGGCGTAATGCTGAGCGCGCTCAGACTGGAAGGCGGCTGCTGGACTTCTACGAGGAGAGCTGTGAACTGAGTGTTTTCCTTTAAAGGAACTTCGGTGAACCCAGAGTGCTTGGGGCTTCCTTCGACGTCTACTCTCCCCAGTGCAAGCTGACTGGCTAGAAGCTTCAACTCTAACGTTGCCGATAATCTCTGGCCGACAGGGGTTGCGGGAAACTTCAAAGTAGGCGCAGGCAAGATCGCAATAGGAGACTCGATAAGAGTAACGGACCATGGTATTTTTACTTCGTATGCAGCTTGGCTGGCCAGCAAAACTCGCATCCGAAGCTCGCCTTCCCGTTCTACTGCCTTTCCTGTTGCTAGCTGCAAGGCGTGGGCGTCGCACCGTAGCTCTGTCGGGTCTAGCACCACAGCGAAGGTTCGTGTCTCCCCCGGCAGCAGCATGCCCGTGCCGCCGCAGTCCAGGTGGGGAAGATAGTGATGCAGCTCGTCCCACGTCTTGCTATCCGTCTCCTGAAGCTGCCGAAGTGCCAAAAAGGGAGGCGGTGTCTGTGTGCCTTGGCAATCGTCCAAAGGAAATTCTGCAAACCCATAGGACCACTTTGGGCATATGGTTTCTCCCTAGGAAAAAGAGTGACTGGAAGAACACAACGCCACTGTTCGTGTCTCGAGGAGAGGGCGGGAGATGGAATGCCTGCTGCGCGAGGATGGCTATCTTTACTGTTCGTTATTTGGCTATTCATACCTCCGCTAAGGTCTGAGAAGTGCGGGGGCTCCAATACCCGCAGAGCGCGATCAGATGAACGGAAACCGAATGATGCAATCAACAGAGAAGGGTTGTGGACCTTTATCAGTTGGGTTCGGCGAATCGTGTTTTCGGACGTCCCAAAGCTCAAGGCCGTGCGAGAAAGGCGTAAGTGAAGTTCAGTGAGGACACCTGCACGGAAGAAATCCTCGTCGCAGAAGGCGAGGTACCGCTTCTTACTACCACTCTCGTAACCAAGCACAATCCGCATTTTTCATGTTTGTGTGGAGGGCAGCCAAAGGAGCCGTTAGCGCCTCCACTGCTTTTGGATGCCTTTATTCTTTGGGCACGCCATGAATAGGCACAAAAAAGGCCGACACGATTGGCACTTCTGTCAATGTCATTCACACCTGTGATGGCTGTCTCCGCACAAAGAATTTGATCGCTTGCCCTTATCTGAATTGGTATCTTGAATGCTACAGATTTGAGGTTAGTCTTGGCAATGGCAGGAGGAAGGGGCTGAACGTATTCCGGATGGCGGTCGAAGAATGAGAAGGAGAGACAAAGATGCGCTGTTAGAGAAGCTACACCTTTGGGCTGTACGAAGGAGCAACGCGGCTCTACCCACAAGACTCCCTCTTCTACTTCCGGCGAGACCACCTGTAGCGTGCGGGTCAGGCTGCTGCTGCTGGTGACTTGAAAGTGCTGACGGTACCCTCGATCTGGAACGCATATCCCGAGGTCGTGCATGGGCGCGTCCATGCAGACTGGCGGCAGGACGCACTGTCCGTCCACTATAACCGTCACATCTTCGTGCTGAGGGCACCAAGAAGCATGGAACTATACTCCACTAAGCGTCATCGAAATCCCGTCAGCTCACAATAGTGTGGCAGATAATTAAGAACAGTCTTGCTGAGCGACGCCAGTTCAGTGAAGTTGGATAAAGTGTCACTGTGTTCGCCCTATGCTATCTTAATGAGACAGTGAGTGTTTTGAGGGATACATCTGGATCAGAGAACTGCAGGGCAAAGAATCCAATAAATCTCCCTGTGCGGGTCGGCGCATGAACAATGGTGATCTCCTGCGTCTGGAGGGCATCTAGCTCGCCGGCTGCATTCTTAACAAGAGAACTTCGGAGTGAAAGCTGCAAGGGAGAGGCTGTGCATGATGCTTCCTGGAGATGTTGCTCTGCTCTACTTTCCAACAGTCCACCTAAACCGCTAGACACGATTCGTGCCCAGGCAAGTGTATTTTGTTTGTCTGAGATCCGAAGTCGTTGCGCCAGCACTACTGACTCGCCCTGGAGTGCCTCCAACCATCCAGAAGCACTAAGACTCCGCAAGTCTTCTTCCGGCGGACTTGCGCTGATTTCCTTTCCTGGATTTTCCTCTAAGGACTGCTCTGTAGAACTGAACATGACCGGGCCATCTACGTTCCGACATTCGGGTGCTGGATCCTCAGGCAGATCTTGCAAAGGGGTATCATTGACCTGCTCGCCCCCTTGATTAGGTGAGGTGTCTACCTCTGAAGGCTCCGGCAGCCCTTGCGGAGATACAGGGAAGAGGCGGTATGCGGTGCCGAGACTCCCTGTATTCGATAGTCTGAAGCGAACTGCAGCCACTTCGCCTAACTGAATATCTCCAGCGGGGAGATACACTACGCCGTCTTTGGCTTCTCGCTCATCCGGAACCTGAGCCCGTCTGCCTGAGCGAAACTTTACTCCCTCAGTTGCTTCATGGTTGTCTCCCTCCGCTTTCTTTTTAACATTGGTCTCAGATCCTCCCATCCTATCCCCTCGCGCAGGCACACCCAAAGTGTGCAGTGATTTCAGCAGCGCTTGAGGGGATATCTTTTGGGGGCGGAATGACAGTAGAGACCTTTTGCGCGAGCATATGACTGGTAAGAACTGTGGACCTGTGGGAGAAAGTAGTAGGATTTCCGTCTTCAGATCTTCTTCTTTCTTAGGGGTAAATGTAACAGTTAATCGCGTGCTGCGTCCGGCAGACATCCTCCCTGCTGCTTCAAAAGCAACAGAGATGATTCCTTCCACTTGCTCTGGGAGCGGCAGCACTCGAAATGTGCTGAACCCCAAGCTCACATTGGTCACCTCCACATCCTGTGAATACACTCCTCCGGCTACAAAGCCTTTAAACCTTACCTCCGAAGGATAGCAGCGAAATGAAGGCCCGTAGTAAACCCTCCCTGCAATGCGCTGTGGTGTCCCCTCCAAAATTGCCTGCTGTTGTGCGTGAAGTGCCTTTTCTATTTTCTTTTGCTCGAATACGCTAAGGCTTCGCCTTTTTAGAGGAGGGTACTTTGATGCGGCCGTCTGGTCTTCTGGCCTGCAAACCACCTATCAGTAGCAAACACCTAAACCTAAGCAGCAATATCGTTTAGCTCCTAGACAACGGATGCCATAAACGCTTTCCTTGCAGGGAGTCCATTACCTTGCAGTTGAAGGAGCAACTCCGCGGAGCGGCTTCGTAGATGCACTTTGTTGTTGATTCGTTTCATCAGCACGGACGTCACAGCTAAGTGTTGCTCTATGGTCCCTAACATCGCTGTTAGTGCCAGAAGATCTATGCGCACGAAAAGCTCCAGCTGCAACACATGGCAAATAAACGTTTAAGTCCACACGCTGATGCTGAAGGCAGTGTGAGAGAAAAGTCATATGCATGTGGACTCATTTTTTGCGAATTTCCGCAAGACTCTCTCCAAAGCGTTCAAAGACAGTACTTCAACTCCAGAAGCACCGTATCTAGTGCAGATGCCGATGCAGAGGTATTTGGCAACAGTAGTGAATGCTATAGCTACACAGAGCCCCACAGCGCTCCTGCTGTTGAACAGAGTCATCTCTCTTCTTGGTGGCAGTAGTATTGAATCCCTCATTGCGAACAGCAGCCCATTCCTCCCGCACTATCTTCTGGACGATGCTGCAGGAGCGTGCACGTTGTTGGCGCTGCAGCTCTCTATCCTGTGCTGTTATTTGTCTCCTGAGCCTCCTTATTTTGTTGGCAGCGGGGCCTGCCTCGTCGAAGGCCGCATCTGAGTATTTTGGGAGAGGGACAGATGACACGAATGCAATAGAGTCGTTCAACTACGTCTCCAAGAATAAACAACTAGAAAGGCTCTAGTTACAAGAGCTTAGTGACTACGCTGTATAACTTTTCAGCAGATTGGACTTGCTACTCAGTGTAACCAGGCATCCTCCGTAATTAAGGACTGTTTAATTCAGGTGGAAGCACCCAACCCCACACCGCCCTTATTTGCAGCAGAAGGTCTGGTATGTATGCATACTCTGAGGCATTTTTGTCTCAAGTCAACCCCACCCAGGTCGTGTCTAGGAACAAAAGCGCAGACCCTGATAACCCTTACAAGGGATCCACAAGCCTCTTCCGCCTCCTTTTACCCTTTACACATAAGTATCTGTCTACTAAGCGTATTAAGGGCCCTAACAACAAATATACTAGGGTCACAGTTGCCAAACTGTCCAGCTTTCTCGTTTGCCAATGAGAGGCCGCAAGGGTAGAAGTGAAGCGACCGACTCGCCCCGGCGCGGGTGAAGACAATCACTCCGGCAAGCAAAACCCTGCATCTCTTAGTAGCAAAAACTTCTTATATGGCTCATTTCGTCCAATGCGGGATGAACATGTCGGGCTCCTTGAGATTCCACAGCAGTTCCCTGAAGCTGTGTGCAGCCACCTAAGAAGGTGCGGCTGGAAGTCAGTCTCTCGATCCAACAACTAACAGTAGAATTCTATAGAGCTGCTGAGATCTAACATTGTCTCATTGCTTTCCTGTTGTAGTATCATATATATGCAACATAGCGCCAGTACCCGAGCCCCAAAGCCCCAAATCTCCAAGGCAGAGTTGGAAATCGGTTGCCTCATTTGGCCAACTTTGCAGCAATCGCATTGCCAGTTCTTGCCGTAACCGCTTATGAGTCGGTTAGTGGTTTTGTTATTGAAGACAACACACACGTCTCAGCGGTGTTGGCACAAAGGCTCATAGCATCCAATAATGGGTGGCAGATGCTCGCATGCCTAGAAGGGCTGCCTACTGCAATATTAGCCTGGAACCATTCTGGCCTGCAAGAGTCAAAGTACGTAAGATAATATCTCGATGAAGGCAGGTGAACCCCTATACCCCCCAACCC
>CAJFCX010000467.1:0-16913 GCA_904066255.1 Eimeria sp. OTU-X
TTACGTACGACCTGCGCAAGCGGTGATGCCCAAGCTGCAAATTCTAAGCAGAGTCCATACAGACTTCATGTCACCACAGTACAGGTTGCATTCGCCTGAGTGAATTAGGCTATGCCGCCACAATCCCCGTCAATGGCAGAACGTTGCGGCGGAAACGAGTATTCATCCTTTCGAATTTATTTGCACACGGTTCATCCTAACACACTCCAAGAAAGGATCTCCCTGTTGTTGTTTGCAAGTCAGGTGTTTTGTGTAGGTGCACCTGCAGGCAAGGAACAGAATGCGCGCATGTAGGTCGAATGCAATATCACCTTCGGGAAAACAGCCTACTGCACGATCCTGAATAGAATAAGAGCGGTCATACTCGAAAAGCAAGTGTCCAGTCATCTCTCGATTCCGCAGTACATCAATCATAAGGGTATTTCACTTTTGGCTCGTAATATATTTGATACGGAGTAGCAATACGACCTCTGACGCAACTGTTTCCGTGGCTCGCTCCTCATCTTCTCGCTCACCTTCTGAAGGTTGGCCATTCACCACAGACTTCCATGGTATATTCTTACTTACCGTACCTTCACACTGTGCAGGTACACAGGCGAGAACATTCTACACCAAAACGACACAATGCTTCCACATATCGGTATGCCGTTCCTTCACCAGTTTGACCTCGACGTGTTCCGTGCTATATCTTCTGACACAGCCGCCGTAGCTGCTTATGCTTCAGGCTGCTTTGTTGCATTGCCGTTCGGCTTTGACTAGGCACAATGCTGCAGCCGTTTGAACTGGTCTTCCTAAAACTCGAATTTACCTCTCCAAATTGGACACCTGAGAATATGAAGGAGAGCCCAAGTCTTCCTACGTTTTCAGATGCACACTGCTGGCGCACTAACGCACAGAGGTAACCGCAAGCGTTCTAAAACGGACGGAATGTCCAGCCTGGCAGCTACCAGCTGTTTGGTATGATCGCCAAGCGCCTTCATGCTTGCGGTTGCATTCAACTACCGGTGCACAATATTTTTCATATGGTCTAGGCCAAATAACGCTGCACGAAAGATGCAGAAAATTAACCTAAAAGGCCTGTGTCATCCTAATATGTTGATGGTTGTTGGCGGTACATCCTGTGAGGCATTTGCGGCAATCCTCATAAAAGGGCATGATTTGTGGCTGCAAGCGAATATGATCCCAAACAGGCGTGCGTTTGCAGGGGAGCAACGCTGCGTGAAGGGTCTGCAACTGCGCTCCCTACGACAGATGCATTATTCGCCACCAGTCTGCGTCCCTAAACTATCTTGCAGTGCGGTGCGAGGGATAGCACCTGTATGGTTCAGAGGGCGGAAACTAACATGCAGAGGACAGATACAATTATTGCGCCACCCTTGCCTCTGCGAAAACTTAATAGTCAGGAACCCGTTTGCTTTCAGCAAGCTGGCATGACCAGTAGACACACCAACTGAGGGTGGCCGAGTTCTGGAGAAACGTGTATTCTCGAAAGGCAGACCCTGAACTCCCCGTGCATGGTCATGCGGGATTTCACCAAACCAATGCTGACTAGTACCAGTAGTTAATTCTAGTTTTATACTCTCGAACATAAGCACTACAAAGCTGCAACTGGTTAAGCCAGACATCGTCCTTACCAACTGAGTGTCCCCCAGCTCCGCATGTTCATGTTCACTCGCACATTCTTGGCTCCTTATGTAGGCCGGTATCCAGCCTCACCCCTACCACATAAATTTCAAATCGTTTAAGATCTTCTCCCCTGACAAACCAGGCCAGCGGTGGAACACCAACACACCTAGAATACCACCAAAGGCCATCAGGTGCAAGTGAACATCGTGAAATGTTGGACAGAGAATGCTGCGCTGTCTTGCAGCTGTATACTACCGGAACAGTAAATGCGATACCTACATAAGCGGCTTTTGCACTGCTCGCAAAATTCCCAATTGTATCCCACTTGGGAAAATTTGCCGGATGAAGTCCAACTATAAAACTGCTCAGAATTAGTGGTGCACGTTCTACCATGCACCAGTGATATGCACTCAGCAACAAGGAAATTTAAAACGGCAATAGAAAAACGCTGTATTCGCACGGAAAACCGGTGGATTTGTAATGTGACTGTCAAAGCCACAACTCAGAGTAAAATGCAGTGCATCAATTTCACAAACGCACTTCCTGTGTTGCGGGTGTGCAATGTTGCATGCGGGCTCATCAACACCACCACGGGTTCCTTCAAGCTGCCCCAACTGTATTATGGCCCACACGGGATCTTTCCATTCTCCTATGCACGTCCACTGTCCTCCGCTATACAGCTTGAAAGACAGCTTCACTTACTTGTTTTCCTAGGTTGCGAAATTAAGGCCCACAATAAATTATTGGTAGAACCGCTTGCACTGCCTTTGCAGACTCCATTACTTCACGCGCGGACAGTTGTGTATGGTGTTTCCGCTGCCAATCATGTAGACCGGCAAGGCGCAGAAACCCAAGCTTCCAACGCAAAACTCGACACATTCGCCGGCAGTCCAAGGGGAGCACAACGCGCTTGTGCCCTTGCTTGCACTTGAGACTCTGTACAACTCCTGATAGCCACTGAACGCAAAGTATCGAAGCCACTGCGCAAGCGTAAGTACACTACTTATTAGCAACTCCCGCATCACAACAGCCAGTATCCACAGGCCTCAGGGGCTTAGCACTACGTACGGCACCATGCAGGTTGGTGGTAGTCGCCCCACGTGACTAACAAAACCTCCAGTCAGTGCGGCATTGCGTGACCAAGTTGTGTAGCCTTGCAGAATCCGACTTTGTCCCTAGAAAATGCTGAGAAAATCCATGGCATCGCACCTTTCACCGAATAGTGCTAATATACTATCCTCCAGGTTCTGGGCTTTCAAACACCACTCGGGTTGATGCTGCAACACCTACCAATACAATCGGATCACCCTCCTAAACAGGCGGATGCAGAAAACTCATAGCACCCAAATTCAGCATCACCATGGAGGAGAGCAACAATTGCATGCAATTGGCAATAAACGCACGAACTGCACAACGAGTGCACAGCATCCATCCAACGTTCTATCGTTATACAGGAAGAGACCAAAGAATCATCAAGTGATTTGTTAGTCTTGTGCCATTTCTCCGATCTGCATGAGGTGCCCTATAAACCCGTCACAATCCCATGTACGCTTGTAAGCAATGATCGCTGCTCAGAGGTACACGCTCCCATAACACTTGTGAATCTGTGCCATATGACATGCACTTCAGCTTGTAGGTGCCCACTATTGCCAAATATAGTCTAGGGTCTACCGGTCGCCGTTACCACGCCCAGTGAACTCCTGGCGCAGAAGCACTTCGCTCCATACCATACTTGGTTATCCCAATAATCTGAGCTCGCTATATTGCCTTCAATCCCCAATCCCCCAGGGGGCTTCACAGGCGCAGAGGTGTAGGCCTAGCTCATCACAGCCCTCGCTTGGCATACCGGTGTAAACTTGGATGTGACGCTCTCCCAGACCGGCATATCGCAACAGAACGCATGATTCGCGCTTTCAGATTAGAGTTGCAGATCCCCAATAGCCAGCAGAAAGGGTAAATAAACCGTGTAGAGTAAGCTAACCCGCAGACTCTAACCAGATGGACGCTAAGCATCTCATGGTGCTACACGCACTTCCTGCTCCAAAACATGACGAAGCGGCAACCAACACTTCAGAAGGGATACCAACTGTGCTCCTGCGTCTGGCACACTTTATTTTGAGTGCATATTGCGCTACCCCACTTCCACATAACATAAAGCAAACACTTGTGAGAGACTATCAACAACACCCGCAACGCACCGAAGAAGTTCTGTCATCACATATATATGACAAGTGCACCAAGCCTCTGTGCATCCCCTATATGGCTTTCTAGATACCGGATTGCGCCAACCAGACGGAGCCATCCAGCTGTGAGGCTTAACGCTTCCCAGCCCCACTTATCCTCGATTTTCATAAACACTTGGGAGTTCCTACAGTGTATACTCTTGGCCCAACACCAAAATTAATTGCGGAAAATTTACGTGGAGATATGACAGGTTATATTCAAAGCTCCTTCTATTTCAAAGACACATTTTCTCAATGAATGTAGGAAAACGTTCACCCCCATCATCTTCACAACTTTAAACCACGTTTGCAAACCATCCGCCGAATTCGGGCCACACACCCTGGGCATCTTCCTGTAACTGCAACGGACAGGTTGATCACATGCCTGCTCCCTCGCCGCGCAGTTAGACGAGCTGTCGATGCCCCTTCAGCGGTTCGCAACCAGCTACGCAACGTCTCAGACCTACTATGCAGCACCAGCGGCACGCACGCTGCACTGTTGGGCAAGGGTGTGCTTTTCTGAATACCTAATAGGACAGCCACACAGCCAGATACACAATAGTCCGTGTCCTTGCCTCGGCCTGCACCTACTAGGCAGGAATTCTTACTCCGGCGGCGTAGCCGGCCAAGCATGCAAATAACCGGGACACCTAATTTTACATCAATCTCTTCCCAAGTGACACTCAGCTTAAGCACAAGCCACCCCAAAAAACTCACCAATATCCTTGGCAACATGCAACATGCGATAACATTGTGCGCATGTGCTGTTCAGTACTTGCCTCGGAGCAACACTTAGGAACCATCCCCATGCCAGCATAAAGGGAAACGCTCACTAAACAATGCGCGCTACTCAGGCAAGAAGGTATCCAAACCCATGATCACCATCATCTCACCTTTCCCTGAAGCCTCGGCAGCCATGCTGCGTCTGCGCCAAACCGTTCCCCACGCAGTCCCACACAATTTCCAATGTCCTGCACAATGCCGGAGCCTAGCGTGAGTGAAACTCATGCTCGACATTGCATCCGTTTGCACTGTCCCGCAAGCCTTCCAGCACTCCCTCCGACACTTCGTTACCACGTGTCCACACCTCATGCCTCCAACTGTTGCAGGACCTCCACCATTGCAAGATTCCTCACCACTGCATTGAACACTTCCACACACTATGTTGTCTACCACCCTGTTGTTTACCTTATGCGATAATACACGATCCTCAAATGCCAGCCTGCTCAGCTGCATTAGCCATTTCATCTCGATGGTATTTCTTCGAAACTCTAACACCTATGCCGTCTTCCGCCCCACAGTCCTCAACACCAGCAAACAAAACTCTTACCCCAAGTCTCCCTGCATTCGCCAATTGAGCAACTTCAGAAGCCTCCAGCTTCTTCAAAACACCTTCCTGAGCAAATCCATCATATAATTATTGTCGACCTATCGCCCATAAAAACGGAAACCCACTGCCCCCTCTGAAATACCACTTAATGCTATCACTACTGCTCATAAGAAACTAGCAAACCACACATATAAGTTGCTGCGTTTGCCTGATCACACATTTCCAGTCGTATACATATAACATACAATGCCTCATGTCACTCTGGGAGCCTCTGCAGAGCTTCTCCAACTCTCGTCCACTCCACCGTCTGGCATTCTACAATCTCTCGCCCGCGCCAATGCCAATGGTCACTGCGAAAAGTACTATGCATTCCTTAGGAAACAAGTGTGCAGCCAGCCAAATGCAAGCTCATTTAAGTCTCAGCCGCCGTTTGTACAACCCGCAGAAGTCATGCGCAACACTAAATCGTTTGCATTACTAAAACTTCCATGCCCCAACTCATGAGCTCACCCCCTAAGTTCAGCGTAAGCGTTACGCATAATACCTAGTGGCACTGCTTTCGTCAGCTAGCCAACGACTACCACCGCTTATCCACCGGCATGCTCACGTAGATTTAGGTACCCAAACAAACAGCAGACCTCGCGGTGTCTCACGCGTTCCCCTAATCCATGCATGTATTCAAATTCTATGTCTCTCCGACTCACCAATCAAACAGCCCACAGACTTACCTGTGCTAACCTGTGCTGTGGTCCTTCCTCACGGGACGGCTTGCTACTTATTCTAGCAAGCTTTCCTTCAGCACCTTCCTCCACTAGCATTTCCCAACATTTCCCACAGTACACTGTCATCGTTAAAGATGAATTGAGCGAATAGCGGTTGCTCGGGCACTGCGTGTACCTGACATCACTTTGAAACTGACAGTGTATTCCTATTGCTAGAAGAAAATGCCTAGCCTTTTGCCTCGAGCAAAAGTGGTTCCTGTTAACCACCCACAGGCGGATATACACCTGGATTTGCAAATGTAGGCCAACTGGCGAAACTACCTCATTGCCTCGACTGCGTGGGGGTTGGTGAGTGCGTGATTTGTTCCAGCCCACTTGGAGGATTACCTCCAAGTGGGCTGGAACAAATCACGCACTCACCAACCCCTCACTATGGGCTCGTTTTGCTGCTTTGCTACAAATGCACATACACAAAACTACCTACTGCACGACCCTGAATAGAATAAGAGCGGTCATACTCGAAAAGCAAGTGTCCAGTCATCTCTTGATTCCGCAGTACATCAATCATAAGGGTATTTCACTTTTGGCTCGTAATATATTGCTCATTTGATACGGAGTAGCAATACGACCTCTGACGCAACTGTTTCCGTGGCTCGCTCCTTAACCAGTCACCCACCTCCTGAAGGTTGGCCATTCACCACAGACTTCCATGGTATATTCTTACTTACCGTACCTTCACACTGTGCAGGTACACAGGCGAGAACATTCTACACCAAAACGACACAATGCTTCCACATATCGGTATGCCGTTCCTTCACCAGTTTGACCTCGACGTGTTCCGTGCTATATCTTCTGACACAGCCGCCGTAGCTGCTTATGCTTCAGGCTGCTTTGTTGCATTGCCGTTCGGCTTTGACTAGGCACAATGCTGCAGCCGTTTGAACTGGTCTTCCTAAAACTCGAATTTACCTCTCCAAATTGGACACCTGAGAATATGAAGGAGAGCCCAAGTCTTCCTACGTTTTCAGATGCACACTGCTGGCGCACTAACGCACAGAGGTAACCGCAAGCGTTCTAAAACGGACGGAATGTCCAGCCTGGCAGCTACCAGCTGTTTGGTATGATCGCCAAGCGCCTTCATGCTTGCGGTTGCATTCAACTACCGGTGCACAATATTTTTCATATGGTCTAGGCCAAATAACGCTGCACGAAAGATGCAGAAAATTAACCTAAAAGGCCTGTGTCATCCTAATATGTTGATGGTTGTTGGCGGTACATCCTGTGAGGCATTTGCGGCAATCCTCATAAAAGGGCATGATTTGTGGCTGCAAGCGAATATGATCCCAAACAGGCGTGCGTTTGCAGGGGAGCAACGCTGCGTGAAGGGTCTGCAACTGCGCTCCCTACGACAGATGCATTATTCGCCACCAGTCTGCGTCCCTAAACTATCTTGCAGTGCGGTGCGAGGGATAGCACCTGTATGGTTCAGAGGGCGGAAACTAACATGCAGAGGACAGATACAATTATTGCGCCACCCTTGCCTCTGCGAAAACTTAATAGTCAGGAACCCGTTTGCTTTCAGCAAGCTGGCATGACCAGTAGACACACCAACTGAGGGTGGCCGAGTTCTGGAGAAACGTGTATTCTCGAAAGGCAGACCCTGAACTCCCCGTGCATGGTCATGCGGGATTTCACCAAACCAATGCTGACTAGTACCAGTAGTTAATTCTAGTTTTATACTCTCGAACATAAGCACTACAAAGCTGCAACTGGTTAAGCCAGACATCGTCCTTACCAACTGAGTGTCCCCCAGCTCCGCATGTTCATGTTCACTCGCACATTCTTGGCTCCTTATGTAGGCCGGTATCCAGCCTCACCCCTACCACATAAATTTCAAATCGTTTAAGATCTTCTCCCCTGACAAACCAGGCCAGCGGTGGAACACCAACACACCTAGAATACCACCAAAGGCCATCAGGTGCAAGTGAACATCGTGAAATGTTGGACAGAGAATGCTGCGCTGTCTTGCAGCTGTATACTACCGGAACAGTAAATGCGATACCTACATAAGCGGCTTTTGCACTGCTCGCAAAATTCCCAATTGTATCCCACTTGGGAAAATTTGCCGGATGAAGTCCAACTATAAAACTGCTCAGAATTAGTGGTGCACGTTCTACCATGCACCAGTGATATGCACTCAGCAACAAGGAAATTTAAAACGGCAATAGAAAAACGCTGTATTCGCACGGAAAACCGGTGGATTTGTAATGTGACTGTCAAAGCCACAACTCAGAGTAAAATGCAGTGCATCAATTTCACAAACGCACTTCCTGTGTTGCGGGTGTGCAATGTTGCATGCGGGCTCATCAACACCACCACGGGTTCCTTCAAGCTGCCCCAACTGTATTATGGCCCACACGGGATCTTTCCATTCTCCTATGCACGTCCACTGTCCTCCGCTATACAGCTTGAAAGACAGCTTCACTTACTTGTTTTCCTAGGTTGCGAAATTAAGGCCCACAATAAATTATTGGTAGAACCGCTTGCACTGCCTTTGCAGACTCCATTACTTCACGCGCGGACAGTTGTGTATGGTGTTTCCGCTGCCAATCATGTAGACCGGCAAGGCGCAGAAACCCAAGCTTCCAACGCAAAACTCGACACATTCGCCGGCAGTCCAAGGGGAGCACAACGCGCTTGTGCCCTTGCTTGCACTTGAGACTCTGTACAACTCCTGATAGCCACTGAACGCAAAGTATCGAAGCCACTGCGCAAGCGTAAGTACACTACTTATTAGCAACTCCCGCATCACAACAGCCAGTATCCACAGGCCTCAGGGGCTTAGCACTACGTACGGCACCATGCAGGTTGGTGGTAGTCGCCCCACGTGACTAACAAAACCTCCAGTCAGTGCGGCATTGCGTGACCAAGTTGTGTAGCCTTGCAGAATCCGACTTTGTCCCTAGAAAATGCTGAGAAAATCCATGGCATCGCACCTTTCACCGAATAGTGCTAATATACTATCCTCCAGGTTCTGGGCTTTCAAACACCACTCGGGTTGATGCTGCAACACCTACCAATACAATCGGATCACCCTCCTAAACAGGCGGATGCAGAAAACTCATAGCACCCAAATTCAGCATCACCATGGAGGAGAGCAACAATTGCATGCAATTGGCAATAAACGCACGAACTGCACAACGAGTGCACAGCATCCATCCAACGTTCTATCGTTATACAGGAAGAGACCAAAGAATCATCAAGTGATTTGTTAGTCTTGTGCCATTTCTCCGATCTGCATGAGGTGCCCTATAAACCCGTCACAATCCCATGTACGCTTGTAAGCAATGATCGCTGCTCAGAGGTACACGCTCCCATAACACTTGTGAATCTGTGCCATATGACATGCACTTCAGCTTGTAGGTGCCCACTATTGCCAAATATAGTCTAGGGTCTACCGGTCGCCGTTACCACGCCCAGTGAACTCCTGGCGCAGAAGCACTTCGCTCCATACCATACTTGGTTATCCCAATAATCTGAGCTCGCTATATTGCCTTCAATCCCCAATCCCCCAGGGGGCTTCACAGGCGCAGAGGTGTAGGCCTAGCTCATCACAGCCCTCGCTTGGCATACCGGTGTAAACTTGGATGTGACGCTCTCCCAGACCGGCATATCGCAACAGAACGCATGATTCGCGCTTTCAGATTAGAGTTGCAGATCCCCAATAGCCAGCAGAAAGGGTAAATAAACCGTGTAGAGTAAGCTAACCCGCAGACTCTAACCAGATGGACGCTAAGCATCTCATGGTGCTACACGCACTTCCTGCTCCAAAACATGACGAAGCGGCAACCAACACTTCAGAAGGGATACCAACTGTGCTCCTGCGTCTGGCACACTTTATTTTGAGTGCATATTGCGCTACCCCACTTCCACATAACATAAAGCAAACACTTGTGAGAGACTATCAACAACACCCGCAACGCACCGAAGAAGTTCTGTCATCACATATATATGACAAGTGCACCAAGCCTCTGTGCATCCCCTATATGGCTTTCTAGATACCGGATTGCGCCAACCAGACGGAGCCATCCAGCTGTGAGGCTTAACGCTTCCCAGCCCCACTTATCCTCGATTTTCATAAACACTTGGGAGTTCCTACAGTGTATACTCTTGGCCCAACACCAAAATTAATTGCGGAAAATTTACGTGGAGATATGACAGGTTATATTCAAAGCTCCTTCTATTTCAAAGACACATTTTCTCAATGAATGTAGGAAAACGTTCACCCCCATCATCTTCACAACTTTAAACCACGTTTGCAAACCATCCGCCGAATTCGGGCCACACACCCTGGGCATCTTCCTGTAACTGCAACGGACAGGTTGATCACATGCCTGCTCCCTCGCCGCGCAGTTAGACGAGCTGTCGATGCCCCTTCAGCGGTTCGCAACCAGCTACGCAACGTCTCAGACCTACTATGCAGCACCAGCGGCACGCACGCTGCACTGTTGGGCAAGGGTGTGCTTTTCTGAATACCTAATAGGACAGCCACACAGCCAGATACACAATAGTCCGTGTCCTTGCCTCGGCCTGCACCTACTAGGCAGGAATTCTTACTCCGGCGGCGTAGCCGGCCAAGCATGCAAATAACCGGGACACCTAATTTTACATCAATCTCTTCCCAAGTGACACTCAGCTTAAGCACAAGCCACCCCAAAAAACTCACCAATATCCTTGGCAACATGCAACATGCGATAACATTGTGCGCATGTGCTGTTCAGTACTTGCCTCGGAGCAACACTTAGGAACCATCCCCATGCCAGCATAAAGGGAAACGCTCACTAAACAATGCGCGCTACTCAGGCAAGAAGGTATCCAAACCCATGATCACCATCATCTCACCTTTCCCTGAAGCCTCGGCAGCCATGCTGCGTCTGCGCCAAACCGTTCCCCACGCAGTCCCACACAATTTCCAATGTCCTGCACAATGCCGGAGCCTAGCGTGAGTGAAACTCATGCTCGACATTGCATCCGTTTGCACTGTCCCGCAAGCCTTCCAGCACTCCCTCCGACACTTCGTTACCACGTGTCCACACCTCATATCTCTAACTGTTGCAGGACCTCCACCATTGCAAGATTCCTCACCAATGCGTTGGACACTTCCACACACTATGTTGTCTACCACCCTGTTGTTTACCTTATGCGATAATACACGATCCTCAAATGCCAGCCTGCTCAGTTGCATTAAGCATTTCATCTCGATTGTATTTCCTCGAAACTCTAACACTTATCCCATATTGGGCCTCACATATCTCATCACCTCGCGTTCTCCGCCAATATTCAAGAACACGCTAATTCTGCAGTCCGTGTTGGTTAACCGTGTAATGGAGCACTCGCCGCTTGTTACACCTCCCTAACGCACCGTCTGTACCGCGGCTTGCACCTGCAGTCCTATTGGCTATTCCGATTCTACGACTTCGCCGCTAACGCCAAGAAAACCCGGTGATCAAGGCACCTGTAGAGAACCTCTAGGAGCTCCCTTCGAACAAACCCGCAACTACCGTCACGGCAAACGCAAGTGCCCCTACTGTGCAAGACAGACCCGCGTGCACATCTACAGCATTATCTGAGACTGAGGACCATACTGCGACAATCGTAGCTATCTACAGCAGCTTTCCAATTATGATACATCGTGCCCGTACTTCCTGCTGCACGGCGTCCTCTCGATGCCCAACTCCGAAACCTCCTACACAACCTCTAGGCACAAGTTCCTAACAAGCTGGCACCAACCGTCAACACAACCATGCTTGCATCCGCTACGTAACACAGACACTCTTGCCACTTCTGCAGAATGCTTTAGCCACTCCTTCGCCTTAGTCTACTGGTGCAGTCCGCACTACATGTTGCCACAAAACACCCCGCCAAACGTCTGCACTCCGAGGCATTCACCTGCTGCATTCCAACTGCACTGCTTTCAAACGATTTGTCATGCACTGAAATACCCACAAATGCACTCCGATCAGCAGTTGAGGGGAAACAAGTTAACCTGCATCGAGAAATGCTCTTATCCCCATACAAACTGCACCTGGGGAGGCAACAACCGCATCGCAACTCTAGCAGCAATAGGCCGCAGCGAGTTTGCAGCGCCCAATCCATACCCTTGCCGACGCCACCTCACCTTTTGCACCAGC
The DNA here is from genome assembly GCA_904066255.1 of Eimeria sp. OTU-X. NCBI lineage: Eukaryota > Apicomplexa > Conoidasida > Eucoccidiorida > Eimeriidae > Eimeria > Eimeria sp. OTU-X. The sequence goes on from CAJFCX010000467.1 coordinate 12,092, forward strand.
CGCAATGGACTTGCTGAGTTGGTACCAACTAGTTCATCGCGCTGGCCAACGACCGTTCCATTGTCCTGGACAATTTCATAACATTCATTGACGGCCGACTCGCATCCACCGCCAACAAAACACGAGCTACACACTAAGCCCAAGGGCAGTTCCCTTTTACACCCTCGGGGGCTTCCTCTGACAGCTCTCTACACCTGCGGCACACCTTGTGCCCCCAACTATCGCATGACCTCCACCAATGAAAGAGCACTTCCATCTGCTCCGTAGCCCTCCACAGACACTCTTCCGTTGCTCTTCGCATATGCAGTAGCATTTGCAGCTAGTGCGTTTGCATTTTTTCGGATATCCAGCACAAGATGTCATCTCGACCGCATAACCGTAAGCAATAACCAAGAAGCACGATACGCATTTTACCCACACACTCGTGCATCCAACGATGCGCCGTGATCTGGCTTGTTCTGCACAGTTCTGCGTTTGCTGTGCCTCTCATACACACCTCCTGCTGTAAGGCGTTTTCTGAATGCACTCCTCAGCCAGGTGTGCAGAAGTCCGGAAGCTGTTGTCCAAACACCCATCCTCTGTAGCCAGTGTCGCACTCAGAGAGCACACCATCGAATGCTTTGTTGCGGCTATGGCTCTTCAAGGAATCCACTACTAGCGTGCTCCATTGTACTTAGTAGCATCGTGAAAAAGCATACACGTGCTGATGAGTAGGCGAGTATCAGCAGGGTGTGCACATATGTATACTGTTCACAGCTTGTCGATCTGCCCTCGTAATCTGACGAGTTGTTGTATGTTGCAGAGATGCCAGTATCAATGCCCAGTAAATCCTGCTGCACACGCTTAGCTCTACAACGAAATGATATAAGGTAACATGTCTCGAGACAGCGCAGAGTCAATTTAAACAACCTTATATTTTGAGGCAGTCTCACCTCTATCTGCTCCACAGTTTTACGCGAGGGTGACCGATCAGTATGGTGCACACCGTGCTCATGCCTGCCAACACCGAGCACTGTCTTCGACCACTCTCCGCAACTGCTTCACAGAGCATTGCTGCGAAGATTCCAGGAACTGCAAGACTAGGAGTCTCTATGCCGCAGCCCTCTACACGCTCTCCGGTGGCTGTTTATCAGAGTTTCCTGCTCCTCTCCCCTCTCATCCACTCCTCCTATGCCGCCGCATGAACGTGTAGCACATTTGGACGTTTTCAGTGCAGTGCTAAAGTACTGTTCACACTTCATCTCAGTCACTAGTGAGGTACTCCATGTTCGCGTGCATACGTAGGATGCCATAGTTGGGAGCCAGTCGGTGCCTGCTTTCTGCATGGACACGCTAGCAGCTGGTGCGATATACTTTGACCCCCATCACTTACCCCCAAACCACGCAGACTGCGATGCTGCAGACTGCGATGCACCATGGTAAAAGCAACATGGATAAACCTCCCTGCGCATCCGAAACCGTTCTCTGCATTCCAGGTGCAGTCTGCGCACACTGTTTGCCAGGCGATGCTCCAAGCATTCCGCCCATCAGTGTCTAACAACGTCCGTGAGTCCGCTGAACTGTGTGCTAGCGTGAGGCATACGGACGAATCACATGAGCCCGAGAGACAGTTTACACACCCATATATATTGCTTTCGAAAAGCCTGCTACCTTTTAGTCCGCCGGTTATCCAAATTGATTGCTCGACATTTCGTAAGAGATTTTTGTCTGCAAGCATCAACGTTACTTCAGCGTTGCTCAGCCGCACAGTAGCTGTCACGCTTCTTTAATCTTACCGCTGTACAGTACAGTCCATTTCAGCGAGTGATGCATTAGCAAAGCGCACCGGTATCAAGCGCTTTGCTAATATCCAAGTTTAAAAGACGGCTGTACACAGGTGTTGAGGACAAAAGGATTGATATAGGAATGCAATAAGGCCCTAACTGCTGGCATCAGATCGTGCGGAGTGTCGTGTGACTCGTTCACGTAAATAACTCCCAAAGGATGTGAAGGCTCATCCATACACTTGCAAGTATGATCCATTGCGAGTAAAAGGGTAGCTTAGTTTCCCAGTAGCTCATGGTGAGATAGTCCACCAGAATCTCCAGAATTCCGCTACTGAATCGCGCCACCTACTCCATAATGAGGCAAAAATGGAAAACGACAGCCTACCAGGAGAAACACAACAAACCTGCCATGCCATGAAATTATTGCTAAGCAAAGAACTTTCTCAAGTGCCGCCGGCATACACAACACGCGTCAGCCTCCTTTGTCTCAATCCTCACGGGGCATCCTTCGTCTCCGTCTAATGCAAGCCGTCGAGCATTTATAGTATATTCATATTCATCTGTATGGGATTTCAGGGCGCTAAAACAGCGCATGATGAGGAAAGCCACACCCAGCGATATCAACAACGAGGACAGAACAGTTAGGCGCGAAGCGTTGCGTCGCACTCTGTTCGTCAATGGAACGCCGCCATGAACAACGGCTGTTCCAATATCTGCTAAATTGTTCATCGAAGGTACACGGAATGCATCGTGTGGCTCATGCATAAAGCTCATCGCCACCGAAAATGGAAATGTTGAAACGAAAATCATGACGTGAGACAGGCACATTTTTGCTTAAGGGAACAAACACTTATCCGCAGCTACGCTAAGAGTACAAGCTTCAACGTAAAAGAAAGGTTAGAGTATGGAACGATGCGTTGTTGTTGCACGCTTTCTGCTTCAGCTGCTCCGAATGCAATCTTCCGTCCTTTCAGTCGGAGGTCCCCGCACTGCTTCGTGATGCATCCGCGAGAACGAGGGCACATTGGGTATGCATGAAGCGAAGTTCATTGTGGGTCTTTCCTTGTAATCGTTCTCCATAATTTTGAGTCAAACGAGTCTATCCCACTGACAGTGTTTATGGAGCTGATCAACAATTTTTCTGAAGCATTCGTGTTTGTGCCCTTATTCATCCACCGATCAGGGTACGGCCGGTCGTTGACAATTATCAAGGGACTAATGCGAGCTCAATTGGAGCTAATATACTAGGGCTGAGGGTTATTTGCAACCAACCACCGCCAGTTTCAAGGCATCCTGAGCAGAAACTGGACCGCCTGAAGCTGCAGGAGTTGTAAACAACACGGAACGTGTTGCACCTCAATGCTCAAAAGGGAGTCATATACACGCACAAGCGAGTCGTCTCCTTTGAGTGCACTAACATTTAGAGTTGTTGAGTACATCTGCTAGCGGGCCGCTTGTTTTCTAGGACCGAGTAATGATTGAAGTGCCAACTTGCTACATCGCACAGACAATGGTACGCCAAGCGTGACACGAGAGTCCTCCAACTAGTCCAAGGGCCATTAGGCGCTGCAGTGTGATCCAGTAACTCATGTTATGGGTTTCTTAAAGGCCAATGACCTCCCGCACCTGTCTACGAGGCCCTTCCGATACCATAGTTGGATAGAATATTTTTACGCATATAGCGCAATAGACACTGTGCAGGCGTCGTGGACACAGTGGCTACAGTGCGGGTCCATAATCTTATCGGAAAACTATTCTGAGACTCAAACTTGCCATAATGGTTTAAAAAAAATTTATTGGATGCAACTGGCCTGCCTCGAGTCTCCACGCTGACCTTAGCGGTTCAACGCTCTGGACCTGAGGGAGATGAGACGACCTGCCGATAATTGCACGTAACCTGATGCAACACAAGGTGCATCATATACGAGCATAAACGGGCTTTGTAGGTTGCATCTACAACCATTTCAGGCAGTTATGAAACCCTCTACCTACCCAACGTTCGCGAACTAGGGCCGTCTAGGACTTCATGTCCACTTGGAAGAGATATTGACCAACATCGGACAGACTCTGCTAGACCTACTTCCCCACGTTTCCCTCGTAACCCAAGCAGCACACATCATCTTATGCAAGGGCCGGCACTATGATATTTATACTGGCATTTGTTTTTGTCGTGTTGCTGCAAAGCAGAATGATCCTTCTGCTGCTTCTGCTGCTGTGCTCACTTCGTGCCGTCACAATGCCACCCTCCCCAAACGAACAACGCGTTCTCTTTCGAGTGTCCTGTGGCGTCTGCGCCAAGGCTTCTTCTGGACGTGCGAAACACGTCAAACGACGCCCCTGTCGCTAGATACAGGTACAATTGAGTTTGCTTGCTGTGCTTGCCGTACAACCTCTTGTTTTTGGAGAAAATCGAACAGAAAAAGTAGTGGTAGTATGGTCGGATGAGCCGTCCGTCTCTCTGGCATTGGATGACGTCACAGGCTGTACAGAACAGAGGACCTGAGGTACGCAAGCTGGAAAAAGATGGAATGCGGGAACTGGTACACAGTAAAAGGAGTAGTTGGCATATCATAACACCTATAATTCGTTATGTGTTGGCCATCTTGGCCATGAAACTGCAATGTTAACAGGTAACCTCATTGTGCCCAACCTGAACGTGAACTGTTCACGCCGCCAACCGACGAAGCAATCATGACCAGTACAGGTTGGGCAGTAATAACTTCGCGCAAACCACCCTTAGAGACTCCTAGTGCTTTGAGAATTGACTCAACTTTTTAAAAGTTAGTACCCACCTGTTCATATTTAAATTCAGCTCGCCATTCTCTTGTCCATGCCCTCGCTGTCTTTGGTCTCTCCAGATGTGGTGGGATTTGGCCTCACACCAAGTCGCCTTGGTAATTGCGGCCGCCAATGTTCTTTTCCCATGCATTCCCAGGCTGTTGCGAGCTGTTTGGGGACGTGCAAGGCTGTGGAAATACTAGACAGGGGTCCTGCGACCGCATTTAATGTTGCGACTGTCAACGATGTCTCACTGTAGCCTGCGGAAGCAGGAGAGC
>CAJFCX010000468.1:0-16905 GCA_904066255.1 Eimeria sp. OTU-X
AAAGTGTTAACCACATCGCGGCCCAGTGCAGTTTGGAGCGATATGGACCGGCACAGTTGAATGGCTGTGCTCAACAGCACCAAGGGGTACAAATGTTGCTCGGACGCCGGTTGCCGAAGTCACCAGAACGGTGTCGCCAGTACAAGGCCACATACTCTGCAAGCGGTGTTGCTGCGTTGAACTAAAAGACCAGTATTTCCTTGCCGCACAGATTCCCCGTTGGGAAAACAATCCCCATGTGTGTAAGGTACGCGAGTGAAGCTTGATCGCTTCCTAGACTGCCACCCTGCGTGTGTCTAGGGGAGACTGTCCTAGCATATCTGAACCTTAAATGCTTGATTGCGTTCCTGATTGTAGAAAGCATGATTCTCCAGGGATAGGGCGAATGAAGCCGCGGTGAAAAGAAATACAAGTGTGCTACTGCATGACTGTACCTGGCAGTTATTCCAACTGTATCAGATGTTGAGCAATGCCCTGAGATCTTGCAGCTGCTTCGAACCCGCTTAGAATGCGACACCTCGGAAGCAATACAATGTGTATTTAAGGTTAGACATAAACGGGAAAACCCACGTGATGATGCAAAACCCATATACGTAGGTGTTTGAAGAAAGGCAGTGAAGTCAAGTGCCCTGACCACGGGATGCCCAGCGAAGGATGTCCCAGTCTCACACCACCCAACAACCAAGGAATGGATTCGCTTTACTCGGCTGTGTTCGTGGGAGGCTGTCGTATGGGCAACTGCACACTATAGGATTACATAGCCTGGTAGGGCGAAGCAAACAGCGGTGAGAACAGTCACGCGGATGCTACTGCAAGAAGAGCATAGTTCTTGTTTTAGCTCTTGTCGGCAGATATGCGCGAATATCATGTGTGACAAAGTAAACATTCACACTGTTCGAAGTACACTTTCTCGCACCTTGTAGTTGGGCATATCTGCCGACGTCAGCTAACCCCGAGCGAGCGCACGTTTATGACAATTAATATTATACGCGTAAAGTGAATTAAATGCTATTAGCATGAATACTTATTCAAAATACGTAATACACATTAAAATGGAGTAAAGCGTTGTTGGCATCAAAATGTAAACACTCCGTCAAATGTGATTTGTGATTTTGGAGAGACATAAAGGGGACGACCTACAATATGATGTTGCATACGCCATATGCCCTATGATCGTACAAAGGTCGTATGCTACCTTAACCGTACCTGTTCTCATGAAGGATTCAAATGCCTAAGAGCTCTTCGCCGTCCATGACAGATGTAGCTATACGGTGTACCCACGCATGCGCGATGAGGCACGTATAGATAATACAGAACATTGCTGGCGGGTTGACACAATTCGGGTGCTGCGAGAGGCTTTGGAGACACGATTGCGTAAAGCAACAGATGTGATTAAGCTTCACAATGAAACTCCACCGGGATCCCCTTAGTTTCAGCATGCACAGAATAAAGGCAAGAACGGCAACTCAAAAACACAGAACCAGTTCTCAGACAAGCATGACAAATCCCAATTTTAGACATTTAAGGTTGTTCGCTGTTTTCATGCTCCGACGTTTTCAAGACGCACCTTCTGCTAATTGTCAATTTTATTTTTTGTAACTGAACAAGTGTAAAAATAATTTTTATGTTTTTAATCATAGATTTTAATATTTAATTGTTTTCAATATGAAATATACATATTAACAATCATACCGCCGAAAGGCGAATACCTCCAAGTGAGACCCAGTAACGAATCTCTTACAGCAATAAGATGTAAACCCGAAACACGCGCGACTAGCCCTTTGGTTCTCTTTTATCATTTTCGTGTGGTATAAGGCAGTCCGATACAGCCAAATACGCTATCCCATCTCACATTGCAAAGGCATATTGGTATAGGATCAAAGCCAGTCTGGAGGCTTCCCAGTAGCCACCGCAGTTTTGCCCTAATGGTAAGCTTGGGTGAACGTCGCTAATGTCGCACAGCACGCACAGCCTTGTGGTGGGTATTTCAGAGTCCTTTACCGAGTTCTGTGCACAGTTATAACCTTCCTTGAGACTCCGTCAAGCGAAGATTTGTCATGGCGATCTATATGATACAGTCAGCATCATCAACAATTTGCACTAATACATTCAAGGACACGCATATGGTGTCATTTGGAATCGGTTGCATAAAGGAAAGAGACACGCGGGAGATAATGGGACATGGCTATGCCGTTTAGGCAGAGTACCTATATGTTTGCGTAGCTCGTGCAAAGCGGGCGAATCTCCCAATGCGGCCCTACAAATCAAAATCTACACAGCGGGTATACGATAGCAACCATAACTTTTATCTTCCCGCCATTCCCAGTGGAGGTACGGAAGACCGTCTTTTGGATTTTCCATCCTTTGAAACGCACCTCCTGCTCACAACTCAAAGACGTCGCCTTGGATTTATTTGGCCGACAGCATAGTACGTTGTAGCCGAATATTGATGTTCTTGAGGAGTTGCGCTTAGCGTGTAGCACACTTTGTCATCCATACACAATCTTCAGCGACCTTCTGCTGTAAAAGGAACGTACAACCTATAGTACCAGAAATTCTTGATTACCAGCTTCGTTTGTTGAGAACGCACTGCTAGCCTCCAACCGCTCGTCAAGTTTGCTTTAAATGTACCTTGACTCACCGCCTTTTCATGTCCCGCGAAGCCTCACGGTTTTCTTGGGTATGCACAAAGGGCATTAATGCGCGGTGGATACTAGCATGTGAGCCTTAAGCCGAACCTTATCCCACATTTGTCTCTGAATATGTTTAGTGCCAAAAGGTAACAACCCGCATACACTTTCCCACATATGTTTAAGACGGTCAAGATATTTCAGAAATGCCGCATTCAGACCACGCTAGAGGTTGCTAGGTACATGTGCCACGTTGAAAGCTAGCACAACCAAACCTTGTGTGCGGGAAAAGATGCAAGCCAATGCCGAAATCGCAGGGTTGGAAGTGCATGGTCCACGCCGTGATACATGAAGTGGGTGCACCACTATTGCTAGGGCACCAGCATCACATTGGCTATTCTAGTACCATACTTTCTATTTCATGACAGCATCTCAGATTGATGTGATTGTTAGTTAAGAATCCCCAACGATATGCCGTGTGTATGCATGGTACCCAAAGGGAAACACCGGCGGCGTAATGCCAACAGTACGCCCTGCAGCAGCGCGTGCATCCCCCTCTTGCAGAACACTCACACGTACACGAAACGTATCAACGCATAGCTCACTTTCTGTACATTGCAGCAATTTTCCAGGCATTAGTCAGCCCTTGCTGTGCGGATAGTAAAGGCGCATTACCTAACGGGCTAACAAATGGCTTCTCCGCGTGTGATTTGCGCATGGAAGGAAACGTTGGGCAGGCTAAACTTGCGAAGATTCGTTGTTGTCTACTGTGGAGGTGCACCGCGATGTGCGCTACGTCGGGCATGCTAGCTGTAAGCATCGCTCCAGAACAACGTCCTGACGACTACGTGAGGCCCGGATAATGGTTAGTTGTGTCTATCCCTGCGCGAGTGTCCTTCTCTAGCGGACGAAACCAGTCCAAGATAGAATTGCACGATAGAATAAGCATAATAATATATTAGGCGTACTATCTAGTATCCAAATGATTGATACAGGAGACGCGCGAGTCTTCAGCTGAATTCAACACCATCCCTTCACATGCCACTATATCAAAAAGGCGATCAAGCTTTGCGACGAAGCTTCATCGGCTTTAGCAATAAAGACGCACAAGCTGGAGCACTCGACGAGTCAGCGTGGTTCGTAGAGATTAAAGCATCGCAAAATGCATCAACGATATCTGCGAATGAATCTGATGACTTCAGCGTGCACCAAATGCAGCCACCTCGGGTGAAATGCGACCCACATACTGAAGTGGTTGTTTCTTCAGAACCAATCGCAGGAGAGTTTTTATTGGCAAATAGATGCCGAAAACACTTGACATGGCAGTGATGCTTTGCGCACCATGGCAGCTATGAAAAGCAGAAGATACATAGAAAAAACGTTCACGTTGCAGACGATTTTGAATGTTCTCGTATTGCTAATTGTGCTTAAATCGTTGTTTTGCGTACGCAGTGTGCACCGGAGGAAGAAGCTCACGTTCTGCAAAACAGTCCTTTAAGGGGTGAAACAATACCTTTCCATCACATTGGATTTGGCAGCTTGCGTTGTCATTTGCAACAAATGTCAGATTGTGTTTTGCTTCACGAAGTATTAAAAAGACCGTTAGCTGCAGAGTGGGGAACCCTCCTCTGGCAACATGATTGCCGCCCTTAACCCTCTTACTTCTCGTGGAATGGCCGAGGAAGCCTCACATTCACAACGTGATAGATTCTGCTTTTGTTGTGGGGGCCAGACGCGCTCGAGGTACCGAGCGTCTTCATAGGAATCGGTATTTATATATCCAACCCTAGCCCTCCAACACCGATACCCGTAGCGGTATAGTTCTCCTCCTCCACCCGTTGATAGAATTGTGTGGGTTTTGATTGAGGTTCTCCCGACTCAAAAGTGCAATTCAAAAAAAACCTGCAATGCTCTATTTTAGCGTTTATATTGCAAAGTGTAGCATGGAATGAGGTTGCTGCACTGCATGGTGCAATAACGATTTTCCTTGTATTTATGCCGGGCCTCGTGTGGATACGGCACCTATTTCTGAGCAATTTATCTACGAGCCTCTAACAACCTCGCTAATAACCACCGAACGTTGACTGCAACGACAACCAGTCTGCGTGCGTGCTTGCATGCAGGTCCACGGACAGCTTCTGCATCTAATCCCCGAAAGAGCCTCGCTGATAACAACCGTAGGCTGACGGTTGAAAGCAGAGACAACCAGTCATCGTAGATGGTTCACGGCGTTTGCCCCTCACAGCCTGGTTGTCAATGGTAAATGGTGTATGCATTCTTTTTCAAACCACATTTGTCAATGGTAAATGGTGTATGCATTCTTTTTCAAACCAATGGTGAAGCCGACGAAATTTCCAGTCTGTAGTGAGCCACGGTCTACAGCTACTCCGTCTTCTTTTGCACGGCTTGGAACCAGCTACTCTAGTTTTGTACGAAACATACAAACTGATTTATACCGAGCTGCGGTGATATGCAAAACCAAATTGTTTTATGAAACGTAAGAGTTTGAAAACTGGTTTCTGCAGGCATTACGTACATTGGCAATCACATGGGAAACATATGCAAAGCCTTGAATTCTATTTTTTTTTAATGGTATGCCTCTTGAGACCAGTACGGACCCTTTACTGCAGCGGATTGAGCTGTTATATCTGTCGCAATAGAGAATAATCTTGAGCGAGGCATACGGTCTAAGCGTTCGCAGTCCATCTAGCACGAAATCAATCACCGTGGAACTTCCAATTCGGGGCGATGCGCAAAATACGTTGTCAGCCATTGTCTGTCCATGCCATGGGTGCATGATTACAATCGGCTCTCGTGGGCAAGGACCCTTCAAAGCAGCGGATTGAGTTGTTTTATTTGTCGCAATAGAGAATAATCTTGAGCGAGGCATACGGTCTAAAAATTCGCAGTCCACCTAGGCGACGGCGTTCTTCACCGGAACCCACGTTTGCAGCGTAGCGCAATGGTAGCCAATGGTGGATGGCGGATTAGAACTCTGATGCATGGAAGAACAGCGTTTCGTAGATTCCACACAACAGACGAGAAAATGATGAAAGCAACCTATTTTCCCGTCACGGTATTTCCTACATGCAGCACGAGCTTAACAGTGACCGCTCACACGAAGCATCGAGGCACCAGCCAATGGGAAGGTAGATATGGTCAAGTATTTATGTAACTGATAAATGGCACTGCTTGATGCCATCAAGGCACCAGCCAATGGGAAGGTAGATATGGTCAAGTATTTATGTAACTGATAAATGGCACTGCTTGATGCCATCAAGGCAACACTGATTCCGAAAGAGAGTATATTCATTTCCTTTATCTGCTTGCATGGTGCGTTGCCCCTCTAGGGTCTTACCAGCTGTGCATAGACCCAGCGACGCCGGTGCAACCTGCTATGCTGCAAACTGCAGAAATGCCTACCATCCCAGGAACAGGCACTGAAAGCGCAATGCACAATTCCAGAGCACGGAACCACATGCTCAGGCGTGCTTGGGTGCCGAAATCCTGACAAGTACAGGGGAGTCTGCACAGGTATCACGCGGGTGTGGCACCCGACGGGTCGCTTTGCTTCACTGCAAAAAAGCGCTTTGTCCAAGCATAATGCTTCATGCTCACCTTCTGCAGACAATGTCAAAGAATTACAAACCACTGTGACAAGCGGAACATGAATACCCTTGTGGCAAGTTGCCGTGTTTCCGATTGCAGTTTAGAAGTTCCGCCCCGGAAAAATTTTATAAAATTACTTTCCCTGATCGCGCGTCTAGTCAATGCGCTCTTCGAAAAAACATATAATAGGGCTTACGGTCTTTAGGTCAAGCGATTCGCCGTTGTGTCGGTCCCGATATTGGAGGACAGAAACCGGACTAGTTCCCTGAATTTCCTTGAACGTTCAGCACAATGCCACCCCTCCGGAAGGTATTCTGATGTTAGGCATAGCAAAACGTACTGCAAAATCTAACAGCATAGGGCAGACGCAACATAGGAGCTTAAGGTAACCAATCGATGGTGATGCCGAATTGCCCTCATTACCTGACAGGAGTGACGTGCACTACAGTGTCGAAACGGGTTTTAGATTGACCATACAATCGTTCGATCTGGCTAACACAGCATGGCAATGCCTGTTCGCTGCACAGCAACTTTGGCGGCTGCAGGCTACGCACAGTCTGGTGGGTAGGAAAATACCTCTATCCCTGCAAACTCGGCGTCAAGTGAAAAGGTAATTCCAGCTAGACAAGCATTCGTCACTGTGGTGTAATACGGTAGAATATTTCTTCAGGCCTTGGCGTTAAACCTTTACCAATGGCCGTGGTTACGTTAATGTTAAGTTTGATTAAGGCCCAGCGTTCGTAGAAGCATTAAGATGCATGTTCAAACGTGCAACCAGAACAATGTCGAATGAGACTGATGAGAAGATGCTTACATCTTGTCCGCAGCATGCAAACAATAAGGCTCGTGATGAAACGCAACGTAACAGTATGCTCACAATCTAAATTTCCGATGCCTCTGTAAGGCGGAAATCATCAACGTGTTACACAGCGTCTCGTATGCAGTTTTGGTGTCTGCTATGAACCAAATATTCTTCTGGTTCGTAATGTTTCTATGGGCAAGCGCAACGGAGAGCAACTAAATGGCACAACGTTAAATACTTCAGGAAGAATTCTATTTGCCGCAGTGCAGCAGCCTCTACGTGCCAGCGCTGCACCTATGCACTTTCCGCTCAGGCGCGTTCATGCTTGTTATGTTTCATGAGACCTCCAGCTAGTAGTGAACTCATCGTTTCGCCTATGGCATGCTGCGCACAAAATGCTTTTACTGACACAGTGTTTCTTGAGGAAATAGTTCTACAGATAGGTTGCACGCCTAGGCGTGGTGTTCACTCTAACTTGCACACTCGGATGGGGCCTCGTCCTGGATATTCACCGAAACCAGAAGCCAGTGTCACATGACGTTTTCAAAGCATGTGGGTTACTCACCTTCTGTTCCAACACGAATGATAACTAGGCTGCAAGAACTGTCATAACAGAGAAGGGTGCATTACGCTGAACGATGCCGAAGATGCACTTCGGTAGAGCCGCTCACGTTCTGCTCGAAAGCGGAAATTGCATCGATCTTAATCCCAGTTGTCCCCCAGTTGTTATTCCTACCCTTATTCTTATTCTTCGCTGGGAGCCAAGGGAGAGCTACAAAAGTAAAGGCTACTACATCTGTCGCAGTCCGCACTGACGGCTGGGGTCAACAACATGTCCAGCGATCGCACATCCTGGACAGTTGTCAAGCAACCCAATAAAGGTTATCAACAAAACCAAGCTTTGCAAGAATTCCCTATAGCATTCACTATACCCACGTGCCCTTGGAACTGCGAGCTCACTTCCTGCAGGCATTAATCAGCGTTTGTCAACACATCAGATTGCAACATTGTTACATACATAAGGTCGCAACATTGTTTCAAGAGGTTTTGCTGCAGCGGCGAGCAGCCGCATCTCCCCAATGTGTTAATAACTGGAAATGAGCCTTCAGCCCACAGCAAGGGATCAGAGAGACACCACCAGGTGGTCAACGGTCTAGTAGGTGCGAAAGTGCGGCGTGAACACTGGAGACCGGCACTGAGGTGCGCGGTTTCACAGGCATCCAATGCAAACAACGTATTGTTTCAAAGGCAATCACGACCACAGAAGCATCTGCCATATCCGCCAGCTGTCCGCGATGTAGCCTAAGACAGTGTTGGCGTTGTGTTACAATTGGCGTTGACGCGGGGTAAAAGACTACTAAGCTGCCCCAATCAGCGCCGTGCGCTTGATGCAGTTGAGCGCGTCGGGCGGGCGAAATAAGCCGAGGGCGATTGTCAAAGCCTCGGGACAACCGCATTTGGGTGCATCCGCCAGACGCATAATCGCGTGGAGTGCTCTAGCAACAATGGGAGCATGTGTAGCTCTATGCATCGCAAATATTGCCGCCAACGCTGTGCAGACAGTTTCTATGGCTGGTACACACGTCAAGCAGTAAATGTAAAAGAAATTCATTCGCAATAGCCTACCTACCCGTGATGGATCCACCCAAAACATACAGACTGGATGCACGCAGGTTCGAGGGCCAAAATACTTTTGCCGCACAGAAAGAGTAGGGGCAAATTCCGCCTGCACACAGCGACATCATTGATACACTCTCGGGAAGAGACTAATTATTGTCAGGCGTAGCAAATTACCAAAAGCTAGAAAGGAGACATTATTGGAGTACCGCATCAAATGGGCGAATCGCACCACCGATATTCTACCTCCCCCTCCGTCTATCGAACAACAACCATGCAGAATACGAATTATGCGGAACACATCTGCATTCTATCTGGCCGTACAAGGCTTCCGTTGCCTTGTGTTGGATACCCTCTCCCAGTATGTCGCGTACAGAGACCTTGCCCCTTCAAAAATCCCTCCGGCGCCGGCAACGTCATCTGCGTAGACCGGCCTCACCGTGTACTGCTGTGAAGTAATATTTTCAAGCCACCCCTTTTGCAAGCGCGCTGTGGTCTCTCGCACTCACAAGCTGCGGAAAACGGAACTAAACGCCAATTAATGGACGGGCTTCCATGCACCATATGTATCTCGCCAGGTGAGATGAAGACCAGGCCACGTGTAGTGAAGCAGCACATGAAAGCATGACAGACCCAGGGAATCTACAGAATACCAGCACCTCCATGTATTTCCACCTGATGAAGCATATTCCACCTGATGAAGCATACGGCCTGTTCATTAGCGATGCTAGTCCCCTAGAAATACTATCCATATGGAAAAATACATTTGGCGTCAACGGGCAGGCCGACAAACCTGTTCACACGCTGCTTATTAGTGTTGCAAGTTGAGTGATACCATCAAGGGTACATTTAGAAAAGCCAAACGACACTCTCAGCTAACACGTACAACCTGGTTGTTCGTTGCTCCCCGAGGCACAAGCATTTGACCTTACTGAGAAAGTCGGTACCGGTTCGGCTTGCCTTCTAAGTATTACATGAAAAGGAACAGTATTTACAAGGCTTGCCCACGCTGCGGTTGCAATCCAAAATGGTGTCGTGGATAAAACCTACATGTAACTACTCACCAGGCCGAAATAAAACAGAATCATACATTTTCAGTTCTTTCATCAGATGCACTGAGTGAAGGTGTCTCACAAACTTGACGTTCGTGCAATTGAGCAGAAGGTGGACTTTCCATGCAGGCGTTTAAACCGCATACTGCAAGTTAGTGTCTATGTCTGCGATAGTAGTATACGTTTTTAAGAGTTTGATCGTGGGCTGCGCTCGCTTGACAAAGGAGGCCAGACGTAAGCCACTTCATGCAAACTGTCTAATGCAAACAACCCTACCAACAGCAACCCTAAAACAACCCTAAAACAATGTCAGCTACACCTGTTTTGATGCAAACGCTATTATACAACGCACACACTAGTGGTTCTCGGCGAAGCAGAAGTCAATGAGTTTCTGTCTACGCTTGCCTCTACGCATCAGCACCGCCGAGTGAAATTGTCTGCGCACATTCACTGCTTTTGCCTAACAAACCATGTTGGCCATTTGCTCGGTATCCTGACAGTGCTCACATCACATATATCCCAATACATCAGCAACAGTACGACGAAGGCACCGCTAGTTAATAATAGGAAACGCCTCGCACGTTCTTCGCAAGGTAATGTGGATCGCTGCGGGGTGTGTACATATAGATAGATCCGCTAGAAGCAGCTGCAAGTAGCCCTGGTAGGGTTCGTAGTGAGAGCCAATCTGGATTCAGGTAACTGCAGGGCAGCTATTGTTTTGTGGCTGACCAAATGCTTGCGAATAATGAAGACTTGAAGCTCACGGTCTGGATATTCAGGGGCGTGGAGACATCATGCAGGTCACGGCACAGCGTTTATCCTTAGCTTTTGCTGCCTGCTATTCAAGCACACCAGATGCATGGCATCTAAAGCAAGCATTCCAAACCTTCCAACCCAGATGTACACATGCTTCCTGAGTGTCATGAGGCTTACCAGCTGATAATGAACACTGCCGCTTTGCATTTAAAGAAGCAATTAAGAAGCGATAAGGCTGAGGGTGCAGCTATGCTCTTGCCACACCATGCAATCGACACCCCCAGTAGGGCAGACAAACAACATGTTCGTTTTTTTGGTCCAGAGGCACGCATTGCAGGCTACGCGGTTGCGTCAATATCAGGGAACGTTGAAAAACAAGGACGCTACGGGCCAATGCTGTACGGGACAAGGCGTAGAGGCATTCGGTGCAACCCGTTCTCTTGCTTGCCCCCGATTAACTCAGATTCGCTACTCACCTTCTAGATTGAACGTGAGTTCTCAACGAGCAAGTCAGCTGCACAGAGTGCTCCAGCACTGGCTAGGCCATCGAAGCTGACGACGTTTGTTCTTCGCCTTAGTGGGAACCGACATTGAAATACGGGTTCCTGCATGTATCCACGCGGCATGTCACAAAACTGGTGCGAATTGAGGCTACCAATTCCTTGCTTTGTGCACCGCATACACGCGGACCGCACGTGGAGCCAGAGTGGCGTAGTCAGCAAATTCCTCATTCTAAACAGTTAGCCACTGGTGCGCTTCAAACGGAAGCAATGCAAGGTCTGTCTGAACATGCGTAGATGGTTGAGACAAGTCGTATGTCCATACGCACTTCCTGAATAACCTTGAGGCGACACATCCAGAATTATCAATAACAACAACCAGTGCAGTAACCCACTGTTTGCGATGTACCTTGAAAGTCCGAGCTCACGTTCTGCAGGCAGTAGTCAGCTGCGAGTAAACTCATCAGATTGGGTCCCGAGCATCGCCAATATACTAGGACGAACACTATACGATAACTGGCGGGCTGCCACCGAGTGGGGCAAAGGCAATGCACAACGCTTTGCTGCAGAGACGAGCAGCTGCACCTACCCTACTTGTTTATGATTGGAAACGCGCCTTCGGCAAACAACGAACGAACAGAGAGACTCCATCACCTTCGCAAATGCTAGAGGTGGTTTATCGAGCAACTCACCAGCTGCAGCGTTTGCACTCGGCACCGATATTAGATGCAATGAAAAGTTCGATAGGTAGCACGCGCATGGATAAAACGCCTCGACAGGCGTCCACCGTACGGTTAGCCTGAACCAAAATATACGCAGCGTACTCCCTGGTGTTTGGGCATTCTAACCAGTGCTGGCGAACGTACGTAGGGTATTCAGGCTCTATAGGCGGCGACTGCTGCATACTCTAGGGGCCAGACTGCGACTATGGCAAAAGAACATTTGTACGCTGAACCATCTGGCGGCATGAGAATGCGATAAACGTACCGTACGAAAGACGGTTGACTTAGACCAAGAATAAAATTCGAATTTATCGTAGTGCATTGCTGACTCAATTCAGATACAAAGTGATATTGCTGCGGTGGAATAAATTACGCCGATACAGGCAAACGACCATCCACTCGCACATTGGTGAAGACGACCTTCCTTAGGTGACGCAGCCGCAGAACGTGAAAGATATATTGCTATGCCCAGGGTGTCTCAACCCGTTTGGTGTGCGCGCAACGTTGCTGTCCACGCGCCGACAAAGATTGATTGCGCATTGGATTTAGGCATATGCTTACTGATAAAAGACTTACCGCCTGCAGTGTTGGCGACGCCTGCGTAAGAAGCAGAAAACGAGTAAGGCGAGAAGCAAGCTGAGGGTTCCCCTGGGCTCACACTCACCGCCAATGTTCCCAATTGTCTTATCACAGCCATGAATTCCCCAAGCCACCTGAATGAATTCAAACCGTAAAACGACACTTTACGTTGCCGATCAATGGGTCCTACTCTAATCGCTGCGCCTGTACCCTTCCACGGAGACCGCGGCACATGTGCTACAGCCAATGCCGACTGAGAGAAATCATTGGTAAAGCCATGGAGGCACTAAGCGGATGCATATGTGTTTGCATTTCCCGTAGCTAAAGGCGGCTGTAGAGTTTCTGAAAAGATCCGCAGGGATCCACTGCTTTTTGCTGACCTCTACGGAGCACAGCATGCTATTCAAATGAAAAACATCAAAGCTGTCCAGCATCCAGGGGACGGCGCACCACCCAACGGGTGGTCTCTCCACTCGCCCATGCCAATCCATTTCCTGTGCTCTAATACGCCGTCGACAAATCCTTTGCCCGTGCGTACACTTGGGTACCAGTCAAACACACAGTTGAACCTGCTTAGGCACACCGCATTTGTGTGCGAACAGGCAAGGGATGCCGACGGCCTATCAGGTTCAGTTTACTCGATCGCGAAATACTACAACTGCACACGGCACTTGTAAACCAAGATTTTAGTAGTATCGCTGTTTCGTCCATGGAAGTAAGCTGGGGAGAAACAACTTGGCAGAAGCATGATCTGCCTCTAAAGTCACAACAGGAATGCGTCCACAGCCTAATCAATGGCAATACCAGGTAGGGGATTAGGGCATTCTGCTGTCACCAGCCACGAATTGGTCCTAACTGGTCTGAAGCATTCACTTTGTTCACTACTGTTTGCTCCTGTATGACAGCTTAATGAGAGGCCCAGGACGTGTCATCCACTAGATGCGGAGGTTGCATTTACGGACCTGGATGCGTCGTGGCTGCAATTATGCAGTTGAATGGAGCCTCCGTTCGCACGGCACGATAACAAGACTAAAGAATTTTCCATGATGCACCAGTTGCTCCCCTCTCCTCTGCAGCGTCCGCTGTAGGGGACGCCTCCAAAGAATAGGCTATCTGGTGCAAGTGCCACGCACCAGGCGAGACCATTCTGGGACCTGCAGCCGATGCCTACAGTACATTCGAAGTACCTTAGTGTAGGAAGACGTGGTGTCATTGCCCACTATACTGCGCACCCGACCGGTGTGTAACTATGCCGTGGTCTCCGGGGTTCATCAAGGCCATCAACGTGCTCGCAACGTTAGTGTCCGCTCTCCCTCGGAGCCTGAATGCGGGTGGTTGTGAGATTGCAAACGTGGCTCAGGCGCATCCGAGCATACAGCCGAATTTTCCTGCACGTCGTCTTGGTCTTATGCCTGGTAATTAACTGCGTACAACCTGAAGTGTTCAAGGTAAATCTTGCAGACGAACGTGCAACTATAATTCCAACGCTGAGGCTCCAACGACAATGGTCCAGACAACATGTTGAGGGACGCATTATTGGAATCGCGTCCCTTTGGTACAGCTGGAAACTAGTGTACGTATTGTCTAGCTGCACACCAGTCGGCTAGACGGTTTTGAATGTCTTTACTGCCATGCTACTGTGCTGTGAGCCTCCACGAAAAACGCGTGTACATTGTGTGCGTGAATACGTTCCTGTGCCGTTGTACGTCCACCTCATGCCAGATCCGCGGGGCAATTACGCTTGCAGAATAATGGTTGCACAGATGCTATATATCTGGCGGAACCATGCTCAACGGCATGTTGCCTTTCGTGAAACCACCGATAGTACCGAAGCGCGTGAAACTGAATGCAATTTCTGCTGCCACGCACTAAACACGAACAGCCCAGTAGACAGAGACGCCCTGCGTTTGCGTACGGTATATCGCGTACTGCGCAAGAAAAACCAGCTGTGCAGAGGGCGAAGGAATACTTGGACCCACCACTGGAGTGCTTTAACCGAAGTGCCTTCATACTCAACAACGGTACTCAGCGCAAAAGAAGACG
The DNA here is from genome assembly GCA_904066255.1 of Eimeria sp. OTU-X. Taxonomy (NCBI): domain Eukaryota; phylum Apicomplexa; class Conoidasida; order Eucoccidiorida; family Eimeriidae; genus Eimeria; species Eimeria sp. OTU-X. Next base: position 14,311 of record CAJFCX010000468.1, read on the forward strand.
CTCTGCGCTTGTCGTAATACTGCTAACCTCAAGGTGCCTGTGCCCTATGCACTAGTTGATGCCATCCACAGTTGATGGGTATCCCCGTGGCAAAGTGAGGCTCACAGGCTGGCCGGTTTTGAAGGTGTTTACTGCGATGCTACAGTGCTGTGAGCCTCCACGAAAAGCGCGTGTACAGTGTGTGCGTGAATACGTTTCTTTTCACCATTGTACGTCCACCCCATGCCAGATCTCCGGCGCAATACGTCTGCAGAATCATGGCCGCACAGAACCAATTTGCCTTCCATCTTGTGGTTAAAATGATTTACTTGTGGAGGGCATCAACCAGCGCTTCGGTCACAGGCACCTGGCAGTTGCCAGTATTACGACAAATGCAGAGAGTGTTCTTTTGCGCTGAGTACCGTTGTTGAACAAACCCATTGTCACGTCACCCTAGAAGACAATACGCTGCTCGACTCACAACCTGCTCCTCAGTCAGAAGAGCACAACTAAGTATTTCCACCAGGGAAGTGGCACACGCATGATGTTCCACATGAGACGATGGATGCCGTTGCAACTATGGCAACCTGTGCCCATCCTCTCCTCAAGCAGATGTGGAATGCAGTGCGCATGATTCTTGTTATGGTGTTGAACACACAACACGTCAGGACCGGCAACAAGGCCTTCAGAGATAGATAGCTCTGAACCGTGCTCTGGACAGAATCGTCAACTTCACGGATATTCCCTGAATACCAGCGGCTCTGCGATGGTGGCGATGTACCTAGGTACACCCCATAAGACGTACGTTCTGTACAGTACGTATGTGATTACCCATGGAGCATTCAGCGCTATGCGAAAAAATAAGAAAATGTTTAGCTTAGGAGGCGTCAGTAGCAAGCCCGTCAAAATTGTTTTCACAATGCCTATGGTTAACACGCAAGTGACGCAATAAGCATCAATACTAAAAAATTCATAAACTTGGACGTAGCATTCGGCGATACGTCCACCCAAGACGTACAATCTGGGTGTACGCTCATTCGAGACCCATAGTGATTTGTCCGCACTGGACGAGTGGGAGCAAAACGCCAACCGCTGCGACAGACACAGCCCTGAACCGTGTTTACCAACCCATGAAACTAGAGCACCGGAATCGTAATTCATAAGGTGGTAGGTGCTTTGTTCATATGTTGTACGTAGTGCATGAATAGTTCCTATCTCCAACCAACTCCTGCGCATTCACCGCGACGGATGCAAAACTTTATTCGTCAACTAAGCGGCCTAATGAACAGATGCCGGATGATGCACTGCCGTTGGTATCCCAAGGTAGCCACCCATCTGTCCACGCAGCAAGTACCAGAACGAAACAACGTATTGCCAGTCCTGCAGCAGGTGCATATGGGTTGCTCAGTGAGCAAACGCACTTTCTGTTTCGGGTGTGCAATGGAAAAAATATATGCTGTACATCAGCGCATCTAGCAGGGTCTGGCTTCATCCCGGCTATTCTTGGGGTGTCGGAAAGCACGGCAGCTGAGATACTACAGAGCTCCCACCAAATATATTGCGGTCATCCCATATATGCGCCCAACCGTTTAAAGTGGGAGCGGAAAGTCGCAACTGTTGGTCTAGACCCCAGCTGATATAGAAAATCTAACAAATGATGCCCGCCAAACCCACTCGCTTTGACATGAACCGGACTATATGCTGTGGTAAAAGCATTCGGCATTATATGCATATACGAGCTCATGTGTTCCGCACTTTTGATGCTTTATAGCATAGGCCAGAAAGCGTCAGGCCTGAACAGAGGACGGCTCTACGAGCAAAAAGATGGGGATAGTTGCTGTTAGACCGGCTATTGCGCAATGATATTTTAGTGAAAGACTGCCAAGACACTTTCAGTAGAGCTGCCTTTCCATCATCAAAAGCTGGTCACCACACTGGAGTAGGACAAAAGTTCCGTCAAGCTGCCCCGTTGCCTGACTCACAAACTTGTCCCCAGAGAGGAAAGCACAGGCATGCGGGATCATTAATCGTACGCCAGCTGTAATGCCTTCGTATTTCACTTGCCGCCGGATTCCCTTCCACTCGTCCCCTGATTCCACTTACATGTCACACGGGTAGGCTCGTGTAGTACCTCCGCTGAACTGCATGGATAATTTCGGTTTCTCCCGTAGAAGATTAATACTCTCACCTTATACTGGCACGACATACAAACGGACACCAGGAGACTCCTCTGGTTCCAGTGGTTGTCAATTCTCAACCCTACACTACTTGATTACCTTACTAGCAGCCCTTCCAATAGAGATTCGTGGGATGCGTTACTTCATGAAACATACTTGCTGTGCAGCATAGGTAGGTCGGAAGGCTTACACAGAGACGGATTAGGAGCCAACGACAGCTGCAAGTGGCAGTGCCATGCCGCAGTGGCATCTCCACAAGAGAGCCGAGTATTAGCGTATAGGGTTGGACGCCGACTCACAATTCAAAGAAATTGATTAAAGGGATCAACATACAAACTGAATGTGCGTGAAACGATACATCTGTCTGTCTGTCTGTCTCTCTTTCTCTCTCTCTCTCTCTCTCTCGCTTTCTCTCTCTCTCTCTCTCTCTCTCACACAC
>CAJFCX010000469.1:0-16884 GCA_904066255.1 Eimeria sp. OTU-X
TTGCTGGTTGCCAGGTTTTACCAGGCAAAGGTTTTTGTGGTTTTTTTGTGTTTGTTTCGTTTGGGGGGTCTGCTGGGGTGGATGCGCCCCGCCACGGCAACCGGGGGGGGGGGGGGGCCGAACCCAAGTATGCAGACACCGGAGGTTCTATGGTGTAGGGTTTGCTGCTTGGGGTTTAACCTCCACGCAGCTCAAAACAGAGTGTACACGGGAAAGGAAAGAGAAGATACTCTTCGCATCACAGTTTCTGCGCCAGCAGCCTGCGGCCGCTGCTGCTGCTGGAGCTGCTGCTAGGAGGCGGCGGCAGCAGCAGCAGCGTAGCGCCGGCTGCTGCTGCTGCAGCAGTGCCTTTCGCAGCTGCGGCGAGCGGGAGCAAAGGCGACAGAAGAAACTCTGAAACTTTTCAGTTTATTTGTATTTATTAGGGCGACAATATTCGTCACTCTTGTGGCTTCCCGGAGCAGCAACAGCGGCAGCGCCAACAATTCTTCTGAGGCAGGACAGGCAACAGCAGAGCAGCAGCGGAAATAATAATTTCTAGTCTTCGCCTACAGGTAACAGCGTTGTCTTGAGTCGCCCAGGCTGCTGCTGCTGTCGCTGGTCGCAGACAGCAGAAGCAGCGGCAGCAGCAGCACCAGCGATGTCTGCGACAGCGCAGGGACTCGGCAGGTTTTACAGTTCCGAACAGAGCAACTGCAGCAACGAGACAGTATACACTGCAGGTAGAGGCAGCAGAAGCAGCAGAAGTCAGCGGGAATTCGCTGTTTGCTGCGCAGCAGCAACAACCGCAACTGCAGCAGCGGCAGCAGCATCAGCATCAGCAGCAACAGCAGCCAAAGCTGAAGCAGCAGTAGCAGCAGCCGGAGCCTCAGGAGAACCGAAGCAACAGCAGCAGCAGTGGCTGCCTTCCAGCCAAAATGGGGCTCTTTAGGTCTGAGGTGCGACATGGCAAGCCCTATGCTGCCTACCCAAAACTCTCAGTGGTTGTGCATTGAGGAAGTGCATTAGGGTTCCGGATTAGGGTGTACGGTTTAGGCTTTATTGCTTGTTTCTGTTTGCAGCCCATGCGTTTGGGCACGCTGGTGCTGCCTCAAGAGGGCGCGAGGGACTTCATTGCGGCCATTGGCACCGCCGTAAAAGTACAGATTGAAGACGTGAGGATCTAGGGTTTAGGGCTTGGCGTAGCCTTCCCAAGGCGGCTAAGGAGCCTAGGGTTTGCTGCTGCTGCTGTGGGCCCCTGTAGAGCATTTGGAGAAAGAGCTGCGCACCCCTAGAATCATTGTCAGCAGCGTGATCATCATCACCATCAGCAGCATCTGCAAGAGCAGCAGCAGGGTGGTGTGCGTGCGTTTGTTTTGCAGATGAATGGCAACACTTTATCTCGGGGCTATAGGCGGCAGCTGCAGCGGCTGGAGGAGTTGGAGAGGATTTTGCGATATTTAATTGAGAAGATCGAAGCTATTTCGGGTGTCCGTTTAGCTCAAGTTGCACAAGACCTGGATCGAGCATCAGACGCTGATGCTGCCGCTGCAGCTGCAGCTGTTTACAACGCTGTCAACGCGGACCACTCAGACGTGGAGGCAGCAGGAGGAGGCCGAGCAGCTGCTGCTGCTGCAGCAGAGAAACCCCAAGTGTATGTACTCGACCGGGTAGAAGATATGCTAAACAAGGTGTACAAACAGTTCCTTCGATTCGAGAGAAACAACGAGGACCTTCTGAGAGAGAAGATCGCCGCCGTAAACCCTAAACCCTAAAATTCATTCTCTTCTGTGCTGGTGCTGTTGCTGTTGAAGCCGTTGCTGTTGTTGTTGCCGTCGGTGCTGCGATGAACGAGTTCTCGGGCGACTCGCTGCTGCTGTTTGCGCTACTACTGCTGCCATCGCTGTCGTTGTCGCTGCTGCTGTGGACTCTATCTTGTGTCTAAGGATCTCCTAATGGGCCACCGCGGCTTGCTGCCGCGGTGGCCACAGCTGCTACTGCATGGTGCTGCTCTCGTCGGAATTGCTGCTGCTGTTGCTGTTTGCTGTGCTGCAGGAGGAGGAGCTGGCGGTGGTTTCCTTTGCTGCTTCGCAGTTGAGGTCTTCCCTTCGGTCCCCGTGGCGCCTTGATCCCGGGTCAGCAGCAGCTGCAGCAGCAGCAGCAGCTGCTGCTGAGGACGCTAAAATAGCAGCGACCAGCACCTGCAGCAGCAGCAACACGCTGCAGCAGCAGCAGCAGCAGCAGCAAATCAACACTCCCACCGCAGCAACCGCAGACCCTCACGCGCGGTACACAGCCACTGTTGCTGTTGCTGCTGCTGCTGCTGCTGCAACAGCTGCTGCTGCTGCTGATGGTCCTGCTGCTGGAGCGGGTTTACTCCTAGGTAGCTGATCCGCGGCTCAGGGGTCTAGGGCTTAGCGTCGACTTTTTAGAGGTTGGCGTGCATGGGGACGAACCGGATTTGGGGTGTACATACAGATACAGCTGTTGCGCTGTGTATGTGCAGCTCCTCTTCGGCACGACGGCGGCGGCCAACTCAGCTGAACGGCAACAGCAACGGCAGCAGCAGCTGGCAAACGGATGTGCAGCAGCAAGAGAGGCAGCAAACGTTCCCCTATTCCGCATCAAGGAGGTTGCTCGGCGCCGGGGGTGTAGGGGGTTTAGACAATGCAGAGTTGAGCAGTTTAGTTTTTTCGTCTGTCGCTGGAGTCGTCGCTGCCAAAGATCAAGTATACCCCGCGAGCCCATATCAAGTGTTTAGGGTTTTGAGTTTAGAGACGCACAAGCAGACGGACCTCTCCGATACTCAAGACAGCTTTGCATGGAGGGCGCAGCGGGGTTTAGGGTTTATGGTCTGTGGCTTAGGGTTTAGGGTTTATGTGCAGGAACGGTTCGCCCGTGCCATGTTTCGGTCTACACGCGGAAATGCTTTCACGCACTTCAAACGATTAGAGGAGGAAGAACTTTCAGTTTATGTAAACGCCAAACCTTACCTAAACCCTAAACTCTTCAGTTTACAAGCATTTGGGCTGCGTATTTAGGTTTTAGGAACAAAGCGGGAGGACGCAGAGCTACAGCATTTAGCATCTCGAAAGCGGGAGGACGCGGAGCTACTGCATTTAGCATCTCGGCTTCAGGGCTTAGGGTTTAGGGTTTAGAGTGTGTTTTGTGTGTCTGCGCAGCCCCATGGGGAGGAGCCGAAGTCGCTGTTTGTCACTTACTTCCAGGGAGCGGCTACTGGGTCTGCTTTCATGGAAAAGGTAGCGCTTCAACCCTTGTAGACCCTCAACATTTGTACACACAGAACCCTTGCAAGCCCTAGACGTTCTTACCTCAAAACCCTTGTGCACCTCCTGTAGTCTAGCATCACTCTGTTTACATTGCCCAGCCCATTGGGTTTGGGTACAATGAGGGTTTAGGGTTTCTGCCTGTGGTGTTAGGTGAAATGCGTCTGTTCGGCTATGGGGGCGCGTACGTACAACTGGCCCCACAGCGGCGCAGAGGCGCAGCAGCGGCAGCAGCAGCTTCAGCAGCTTCTGCGAGACAAGGCAGCAGCAGCAGCAGCATACGAGCAATACTTCTTGAACGAAGTTGGGGTTTTTCTGGAGCCGGTTCCCGCGTCAAATCTTCCTCTGGTTCCAGCAGCAGCAGCAGCAGCGGCGGCAGCAGCAGCAGCGTCTGTGGGGGACCTGACGGCTGCCGAAGCTGCAGCCGCCGCAGCAGCAGCAGGCACTCGCAGAAGGCCGCTGATAACGGAGCTGCAACGCTTTGTTGCAAGGGAGCGAGCTGTATATACAACTCTTAATCTCTTTGCTTTATCGGATGCCACACTCCAGGCAGATTGTTGGTTCTTGGAAGCTGAGGAAGCAGCTCTTAGGAAAACACTAGCAAAAGTTGCAGCAGAAAAGGTAGGGCTTAGTGTTTATGTCTAACGGTTGGGGTCTGAGGTTTAGGGTTTAGAGACTCTCGTGCGACGGTTTAGGATTTAAGATTGACGGTTTGGGGCGTGGAGTAACGAGTTTACTGGGCAGGGGTATACGGCTTGAATGCTTAGGGCTTATGTTTTGGCCCAGTGTTTCGGCTTCATGGTTCGTGTGTTTGGTAGTCATTGCATGCTAATAGCGATGCTGTGGGTGTGGCTTCACGTGGGAAAAGGTTTTCTTGTCGAGGGTTTAGGATTTAGGGCCTAGGGTTTAGGGTTTGCGGTTGCTGTGTTTCAGAGCACGTCCGCATTTTTGCTGGTGCATGCACCTCGGGGTTGCGCTTTGAGCGGCGCGCCGACGTGTTTCCCGCGCTGTTCTTTTATGTCTTCTTTTCAAAGTTTAGTAGATACTTACGGAGTGGCGCGTTATGGGGAAGCAAACCCTGCTTTGTTTGCTGCTGCAATCTTTCCCTTTCTCTTCGGGTTAATGTTTGGTGATGTCGGCCATGGTTTACTCCTCCTTCTGCTCGCCTGCGCGCTGCTTTTTGCCCACGCGAAGGGCTTTCTGTTTAATGATGAACTTCTCTCCATGCTCATGGACGCGAGGTGCGCAGGGTTTATGGTTTAGGGTTTAGGGTGGGGATTAGTTTAGGGTTAAGGGCTTTTTTTTCCCCCAATGCTTTTCAAATCGAGATTTCCACGATTGACGGCCTACGCAATGTGTCTTAGGGTTTACGGTATAGGGTTGCGTTCAACCCTGGGTATTCCGCCTCCAGGCCCTACGCCGCAGTGGGGTGCATGGGGGGAAAATATTCTTTAGGATTTATGGTTAGAGGGCGGTTTGCGTGTTTGCGTGCAACTTTGCGAATGCTGAGTGGTTTGGAGTGTACGGGTTAGTTAATCGTAGCTATGCAGGTGCTGATGTCTTGGGTCTATAACAACTAAACCCTAAACTTGGAAGGTTGGATGGAGAGTTGCATGTGCTGCAGATATTTGATACTGCTGATGTCTTTACACTCCATATATGCGGGGTTTATGTACAACGACGTCTTCAGCATGGGTCTAAACCTCTTTGGATCCCGATGGGTTTCCTCATCTGGGGGTTTAGGGCCTAAGGTTCCTGATCCTGAAGGCCCGTATCCTTTTGGGGTTGATCCTGCATGGAAAGGCGCATCTAACGAGCTCCTCTTCCTCAATTCTCTTAAAATGAAACTCGCTATCCTTGTAAAACTCCCCGGTGCTGGTGCTGTTGCGGCTGCTGCTACTGTTATTGCTGTTCCTGCTGCTGTTGCTGCTGTTATTGGTGTTCGTGCTGCTGTTGCTGCTGTTGTTGCTATTCTTGCTGCAGTAGGTATTGCTGCTCTCCCCCCTGCCGTTATGTGCTGCTGCTGTTGTTGCTGTTGCTGCCGCTGGTGCTTTTTTGGGATAGCTTGTGTGTATTTGGATTGTTTGTTTGTAATTTTGGTGTATGTGTAGGTAGGCTTCGCGCACATGTCCTTTGGGCTGGTGCTGTCGGTGTTGAATGCCATTCACTTTCGTGATTGGATCGGTTTGCTGCTGACAGCTTTGCCGCAGATTGTGTTTTTTGTCTCCTTTATTGGCTATTTGTGCTTTCTTATTGTTCTTAAGTGGGTTTCCCCAGCGAATGTCTACAATAAACCCTCCCTCATTGCTGTCATAATCGATTTCCTTCTTAAAACCGACTCAGACAAAAACAGAGAGCTTATCCTCTTTGACCAGCAAGCCCACGTGCAACAGGTAAACGCTAAACCCTCAACCCTAAAGCCTAAACGCCGTTGACCTTCTATCCTGCCGACAGAGTATAGACCCTTATAAGGATGAAACACTCTCTGCTTGAGGATTTCAGCTGCTGCTCCTGTTTGTCTGTTGTTGCCGATGTTGTTGCCAGGTGCTGCGATCGGTGTTGCTGTTGTGCCTCCCGATTATGTTTTTTGGAAAGCCATTGGTGGAGCTGTACATACATCGAAAGCGACAGCCTCCCCACGGTTTCCAGTCGCTAAACAGCCTGGATTCAAGTTCTATTCAGCTTCAGCCGCTGCAGCAGCAGCAGCACTACCATTACCAACACCAGAACCAGTACGTACCTTTTGTTGCGTCGATGAGCGGCGGCGAGACGGGCGTTATCCGCTCATCATCCGGAGCTTCATCATCAGCAACAACTACAACAGGAGCTGTAGGAGGACCAGGAGCAACAGGAGAAGAAGAAACAGACTTAACGGAGTTGTGGTTGCACAATATTATTGAAGCCATTGAGTTTGTACTCGGCAGCATCAGCAACACGGCCTCTTACTTAAGGCTGTGGGCTCTTTCTCTAGCACATCAACAACTCTCCACCATCTTTTTCGAAAAGACTGTTGGATTAGCCTTCACTCCAGGACAGTCGATACACCAAATGGCTTTCAAGGTACACGGACCACAATCCACCTCTCTAGCTAGCTAGCTGGCTCGCTCACACACTAGCTAGCCAGCAATCGAGTTAGATAGCATTTTGGCCAGCTAGCCCACTAGCTATCAGCCAGTTTACCGCTAGTAATCTGTAACATCTGTAGCTCGGTTGCCACCTCATTGGGTAGCAAGCTACCTTCTAGCCAACCACCTTATTGGCACTCCACTGTCTGACAGAGGGCGTTTTACAGGGGGATTGAAGGCTGGTGTTGCTTTATTTGTTTTATATTCGTTTGTTCTTGGCTGCCTCTTCAGCTGGTTGTGGCTTTCCCAGTCTTCTTGTGTATTACCGTCTTTGTGATGGTTGCAATGGAGGCCCTCGAATGTTTCCTCCACGCCCTTAGACTGCAATGGTGAGGATTTAGGGTTTAGAGCTGAGGAGGCTTTTGCTGCAGCCCACTGGGATAGGCCCAAATGTGCAGGGTCGCTTGTTTTTTGGGGCTTCTAGGGTTTAAGATTTAGGGTGTAGGGTTAAGGGTTTTGGCGTTCAGGGTGGAGTTTCAAAACAAATTTTACAAGGGCGACGGAGTGCCTTTCAGGCCTTTAGATTTGAACAGCCTGCCAGGGGACTCTATGAGCTAAGTGGGTAGCTATATGGCTAGCTATATGGCTAGCTATATGGCTAGCTATATGGCTAGTTACCTAACTAGCCGGCTAGCCACTGTGGAACGGAAGTCGAGGAGCCAGCTTGCTAACTCCATGGATGTCTGGCTAGCTAGTTGACGAGCTAGTTGCCTACATGTTCCGCTAGTTATCGAGCTAGCCAGACAGCTAGCTGTGCACTTGCCCAGCAAGCTGGCTGGACTGCTTAGTTTTGCAGTAAGCAAAAGCCACCGCCGTGAAGGCAGGCAGCTGGCAACCCAGCTGCTGCTCGCTAGCTAGCTAGCTCGATCGCTAGCTAGTTGAGCTAGCTAGGACTTGTTTGTATCGCTGTGTTTCCGTCCCCTGTAGGGAGGGGAGCGCAAACTAGACAAATATGTCCCTTTCGTTTTTTGCCTCTTTTTGCGTATACGGTGGTGCGTTGCTGCCTACTCAGCTGCCCTTCTTTGTTGCTGACTTGCTGGTTCCCTTTTATTTATATCCGTGTGTTTTGAGGGTTTAGGGTTTAGAGTTTAGGGTTTCTTCCCTCTCCCCTCGCTCTGTCGACGTATCTCGCTTGCTGCAGCTATGCGTCTGTACGGCTTTGTTTATTGTTGTACTTCTTTATATTGGCCTTTACAGGCTTTCGTGTCTTTACCTTCTACGTTTGCACTGTTCAAGCACCTGCGGATCCTGAGATAGCTATCTGGCTAGGTCGCTGAGTAGCCAGCTAGCCGGGCACTGCAACAGGCTCAGGTTTGTTTTGGGGCTAACTCCTCGCCTAACGGCAAGCGATTCCATTTGGCTGCATACACTTGTCTACTTGTATGCATAGCTACTCGTATTGACAATTTTCCCTGTACATTTGTGGTTGTATCAACCTACCTTTGCGTTAGCGTTTGTGCATATCTACTTGTATGCTACAGGTTTGCGCACATATTTACATTTACATAGGTTTGTTCCCTTTTAACAAACATTTGAAAATATAAATATATGTGCTTGCATTCAAACATTTATGTGCATGTGTATTTGTATGTATTTTTCCATCTGTGTTGGTTGGCAAAGGGTTTGGCGAGTAGGACCGTGGCCAGCTGAGGTGTTGTATAGGGGCTTTTGATATATCAAGAGTGTCAGCATTTGCCCATCCATTCGTTTATGCACGTATTTTACCTTCCACTACGCTTAATAGGCCTGCTTTTGTTTGGGTGTTCGCTTGTTCGGAGAGGTACACCGCGCTGTCGGCAGCAGTCGAGAGAAACCTCATGCAAATACCTCTTTAGAGGCGTGCTGCGAGAAACTCGCATTTCACTTAAAGGCTTTTAGGGTGTATGATTCAGGTCTTAGGGTTTAGGGTTTGCATTACGGGCTCACTTGGTGGGGGGTTGTAAGAGCCCCACAATGGTAGTCGCGCTTTTCCGAGTGAGGGTTTAGGGTTTGGATTGGGCAGGCGAGGGGAATTTAATGGCTTTTTTTGCCTGTTAATTGACATGTTTATCATTAAAAGCGTTTGAACACTTTAGTCTATTCTTGGTTTTTGCTACAAGCAAAAAACCCTCCAGACTACCCTGCTGGGCTAGCTGTGCCGCAACAGGGAGCGCTCTGCAGTGGTGGTTGTTAGGGGTTTAACGCTGAGGGTTTAGGGAGGAACTGTTTAAAATGGAGACATTTGGGGCCACCCATATGCGGGCACTGGCTGACCTGCTGTGTCCAGACGCCGAAGAGAACAGCATGTTAGAGGAACCCCGGACGGTGTCAGCACAAGGAAAACAAACAGAAAAATATAAGAGCAAAGCAAAACCTAACTTTAAAGTGAAGACGAAGGTCAGCAGATAGAAGCAGGAAAATATTGTCTAGTTATGGAGCATTCAGATTTCAGCTTCGTCTTAGGGCTCAGGTGTTAGAGTTCAGGCGTTAGGCTTTAGGGTTCAGGGTTTCGCAGGTTGGAAAGAAAGAAGAGTTTGAAATTTGGAGTGAAAAGGAACTTGTTGAGGGTGCAACGTTTAAACAGCTGAAGGACAACCGCGTGGAACCTAAGTACGAGGTAAACACCAAACCGTAAAGACGATGTACGGCAACAGCAAACCCTCAACAGCGGTTTTCTCCGCGGAGGCTTCACGGGGCCTTCTTGTGTAGATGAAGGGGGTTACTAAGCAAACCCTACATCGTCGGGCGTTTTCCTTCTTAGGTGTTGTTTTCTCAAAGTGTGGGTGCTGAAGATATCTACTTGGGCCTTAGTGACAAAGACCCTACCACTGATCACTGCGAAACTCTGCTGGTTAAAGTAAACTTTAGACCCTAAACCCTCAAACATCTATACGTAAACACTAAGGTGTACAAACCCCAGTGTGTTGTTGGCGTGTGAGGGTATCCTGCTGCTGTCAAGAAGGAGCTGCTCAAGAGAACACACACAGAGGCTCTACGGTTAAGGTACTCCGTCCAATGGTTTAGGGTTTTGAGACGATGAAACGAAGGCGATTCCGGTCTATGGTTTAGCGCTGGTTGTTGGTCTTCAGGTGTACCTCCCGGAGACGTCCTATTCTCAAATATCTCTAGAGGCAGGTCAAATAACCATAAACCCTAAACCCTCGACACCTAAACGAAGCGTTTAGGGTTTAGAGTTTCGTGTTTTGGCTTTGAGCAGACCTTGGAAGGGCGCGTGGTTGTGGACTCCCCTCGCTACCGACTGAATCTGCCGCTGCCTTATGCAGGTTAGCGCAAAGCCGAAGCCCTCAACCCTGAATCGACAATAAACCCACAAACTCAAGCAAACAACCAAATAAAAAATTGCCAAGAAAGCAAGCAAACAAATAAATAGTTAGACAACGAACAGAGTGTTTGATGTGCTGCCGCAGTGGAGTCTGAGAAGGGCACTGGCAAGTGGCTGTCCTCAACAAATTGCCTTGTCTTGAGAGTGAGTCCTCCACGAAACCGTTAACCCTAAACCCGTACCCTTTTTCGGCAAGATTAAAGAGGGGGCGATAGTAAAATCAAGGATAGTCTACTGGCCCCACCTTGTGGAGTTGGTTAGTCTCTTCCTCTATGGTCTATAGTCTACGATTTAACCTTTCGCCCCACTCTCACCTGTTTTTAGCGCAAACCTTTAACTAGGGTTTGGTGTTTACACCTCAGTCTCCACCTCAGTCAGGGGTCTCCGGTGCGAGTGTTGGTTCTTCAGCTGCCTATTAAGCGGGAAATTGAGTATGTCCACTTCTAAGTTGAGCAACGTGTTCGTTAGCTACGTAGCTAGCTAGCTGGGCAGCTAGCTAGATAGCCAGCTCGCTAGACAGCTAGCTGGCTAGCTGAGGGAAGATCTATTCGGCTCTTGAAGAACCCCAGCAAGTGCCGAGCTGCAAAAGGTGGCTTCGAAAAAAGAAAACCCCAACTGCCTATACCCTAAACCCTAAGCCGTCAACCCTAAACCCTACTACATACAGCTAAACTCTGAACCGGCCGACGCTCCCACTGCAGCTCCCTGTAGGAAAACGGTCTCCCCCAAACCGCTGCTGCCTCAAGAAGATCTGCCGCTTTTTGCGCAGTACCAGCAGCGAAGGCAACAACTGCTGCTACTGCTGCTGCTGCATATGCTGCACTTGGTTTGAAACACGTGTCATCTGCATTTACTGCTATTGACTGCGTTATTGTTGCTGCGGTGAATGTACACCTTAGCAGCGGACAGCCACAGGCGAGGTGCGTATACACCGTAAACCTTCAACCCGCCGTCCTCCACCACAACTCTCTCCTTTCCCAAGTTGGAGAGAAAAAGAAGCAGCAAATGAAGTAAATAAATAAAGAACCGCTTGGCGGCATTTGTGCTCTCTACACCACGAACTGTGCATGCATGCATAATAATGCTGTCTGTACACCACGTAGAAGAGGAAGAAGCAAAAGGAAATGCGACAATCGCCACTCTAAAGAAGAAAACAGAAAGAAAGTTCCCCCCTGCAACCTCCAACTCATTGCCAATATGCAGAAAGAAGAAAATCCAAATTAAAACAGCAGCACAAAGACAGAAAAAGAAAAAGACACTTCGGGTGTACAGACTCCACATAGTATTACCATCCGTGCGTGCATGCATGCATGCGTGAATGCATGCATGCAAATGCCTCAAAAGGCGATAGAGCTGAAGACGAAAAAGTCATTAGAGGAACTCGGATGTATGCATATGTGTTCATCTCTCTCCCTCAATGGCTCCTCCTTAAACGCAACGATAAAACGGAGGAGGAGGAAGAATAGCTGTAACTATAAAAGCCCTTCATAACCCAAAGTAGCCAACGCCGCTGCTATCTCTGCAGCAGCTGCTCCGCATCTCTGCTGCTGTTGCTGTTGCTGCTGCTGCTACTCCGGTCGAGGATGCATGCAAGTTTTCTTGGCTGCTGCAGCAACAACTAGCCCCAATCAACCCTCCACGTCACAAAAATTCAAGCAGCAGCGGGCACTGCTCTGCAGTGTACGTACACCTCACGGGGAGCCGCGGATCAGCGGCAGCGATGTCCAAAGAGCTGCAGAAGCAGCTCCTTTGTAAGAGGCCTCAAGACGTCGGGGTTCAAACGAATCTACAACACAAGGGGAACACAATCACATCTTTCTTCTACTTCTGCTGCTCCTGCTACGCTGGCAGCCCCCTGCTGGGGGGCAGTTAATGCTGCTGCTGCACAGCAGCAAAAGGAGACAGCAGTGACGCAGCAGCGAATACGGACTAGACGGTAGACGAGGGAGTAGCAACAATACAAGGAATTCAAAAACAAACCAAAACCCAACAGCAGTACCACGAGGAGACAAACCAATCCATCACAAAAAAGAGAGAATCCGCCACAGTGCACAAAATACGAGAAAGATAGCAAGCCATATTGCCGTCTACCTAGCCATACTCCCAGTTAGCTATTCCGCTAGCTATCCACCCAGCTACCTATGTGGCTGGGCAGTAACGCGGAAAAGCTAGGGTCTGAAGGGGAGAGAGCACCGAGGAAGAGACAAATATAGACAGACACGAAGAAGACGGGAAAGACAGATGAAGGGCCACTGGTTGACTACTAGCAGTACTTTAAATGGGGGCAGTACGACGAAAAGACAAAGGCGAAAAAGAAAAGGATAAGACAAAAGAACGACACATGAGCAAAAGAATAAAAGAACGGAAGCAAAAGAGAATACAAGAACTAAAAATTGAAGAGGAGACTACAGGAAGGAGGAGGTGAAAGAAAGAACGCCAAAGAAAGCCAGAGGTGAAGAGGAAGCCAGCGAAAACTAAAGAAAGAACGAAAAGCAAGCCAAAGAAGAGGATATACAGGAAAAAAGAAGGAATAAGCTAAGTAGCTCCCTGTCATGTAGGGAGAGAAAGCCCAGAGATAAAGAGAAAGAAGCCAAACAAGCGAATAAAAGGGAATGAAAAGGAACGGTAAGAAAAGTACCTCCCTATCATGTAGGGAAAGAAAGTCAAGAGAAAGTTCCTTAAGCTCAAATATGCCGAGATGATCTGCAGCAGCCAAAAGTTGAACGGCCGATTGAAGACACATCGCAGCCCTCAGCCGTTTAATGCAAAGCAACTTCAGCCTCTCGACGCAAACCTGCACATATAAAACACAAATAAAACAACGGAAGAGAAATAAATACTAAAACTCAAAGGTAATACGTATTCTTTGTGTACTTCTTGAATAATTATCCAATGGCTGTCAAAGGGTTTTCCTCGAATTTTTAAGAAAATACAACAGAAAAAAGTCATGAAATTCAAAGGAATTTTACACATATACACAGCGAATCAGAGCAGTAATGAAAAGCAAAAGAATGAATAACAATACCAGAAGATGACCTGGTAGAAGCACCACCAAATGCAGACCCCAAGCCCTAAGCTGCAAACCCTAAGCCCTAGCAGCGAATATCCCAACGCATCCGTCACAATTGGAATGCGAACTGCCGCTGCAGCTAGCCGCATTTTAGCATAAGCACAAGCAGCAACTGCAACATTGACAGCAGCACCATCAGCAGCATTAACAGCAACAACAGCAACACCATTAACAGCAGCAACAACAGCAAATATACCCGTTCTGCTGCAACCATGAGCTCCACCAAGACAGGCCATGCGAGACCGGCGGGGAGACAGTCGGTGTGCAAGTAGTCCAGCAGCGCCGCAAACACCTACACCGCAAACCGTAAACCGCAAACCTTCTGCACATCTAAAAGGGCAACGAAGAAGAAACCCCTTGAAGCAAAGAAGGCGGGAAACCCGAACCCTCAACCCCAACCCAAAACACTAAACTGCAAACCCTCACTTCATGCCGAATGCCTTCGATTGGTATTGGTTTATTCTCCCTGTCATTCGCCTCCTTCAGACCTCCAAAAAAAAGGGCTCGGAAATGCTCGGACCTGCGGATACACCCCAAACCCTACACCGCAATGCCTGAAACCTAGACCCTGTACAACGCCACTAGCACCACACCCTACACCCTAGACCCCAACATCTGGTGTTGCGTAACGTCTCGAGGGCCCGCGCAGAACGTGCCCTCGAGGCGTTAAGCAACACCAGATCGCAAACCCTAGACCCTATACCGTGCACAATAACAAAGCCCGAGATAATCCCAAACCCTAGCTCGCTCAACTTTACCGACGGCCGAGAGCTCTAGTGCATGCTAAGAAGCGCAACTAGGGTCTTGTGTCTAGGGTTTATACCTGCAGGCGAGGAGGGCCCTCGAAGAGTGCATAATCCTCCCCTCTACAATAAAGACAGCGTCAGAGAGGGGAGTAGGGGCTTGCAAGGAAAGGAGGTTAGTCAGTAAAGTTGAGGGGGGAGGAGAAAGAGGATCTGTTGATTCGAAACAACCGTAGATAAATTAAAACCCTAAATCCCTTTTCTGGTGTCTGGAAAAGATTTTCCTCTAGACCCTCCTAGGGTTTAGGGTTTAGTGCATGACGTTCCAGGTGTACAAGCACCTCACCCAATGGAAAGCGGTAAAAGTCGCTCAACACCTCACGGCCATCGTAGCCACCGAAAACCACGAAATTATTCTTAAAAATCACACCAACCATTGAACTTCGCCCTGAGGGCAGCAGCCGTCCCCCGTCTATAAACCGCCACTCGTACGTCTCTGCAAACAAACCCTAAACCCTAAACCCTAGACCCTAAACAAGCCCTAACAAAACCCTAAACCATAAACGCGAGGGCGGGAGTCGTACCCAAAGCCTCAAAGAGCAAAGATTGTGCGAGCTGAAGCTTCCTTCGTCTGTTCACACGGTTGCTGGTCTGCAGTCCACAACTTAGGGTGAGTTAAGGGTTTAGGGCTTACCTAGATCGAGTTCGTAGAAGTCATTTAGCCGCTCCCTGCCCGAGTAGCCCCCAAAAGCAAATAGTTTCCCGTCTTTGGCGCATGCAGCATGGAAGTAGCGAGCAGCCGGCCCTCCGCTGTGTTTGCTGCTGCTGCAGCATATGCTGCTGCTGCTGCCGCTGCTACTCCTACTGCTGCTGCTGTAGGCTGTGTACGCTAGCGCACTGCAGCCGCAACCGCTGCTACTGCTGCTGTTGTTGCTTCTGTTGCTGTTGCTGCTCGGGCTACGCCTCTGCTGCAGCTTCAGCGGCTGCACAGCAGCAGCAACCTCTTCATCATCCACTGCACCTGATGCAGCAGGGGGCCCCCAGCAGCAAAACTGCCCCGGTTGGGGTGCCCCCCTTGGGAGTCCGCTGTATGTCGTTATTACCGTCCATACTTCCGAGAGCAAGTCAAACCTGGCACAAACCAAAAAACGCGCACCCGAAACCCCAAACCGTACACTCTTCCTACACGGGTACAACGTCCCCTACGCTACTCAGAGTATAGAGGGATCCATT
Organism: Eimeria sp. OTU-X; assembly: GCA_904066255.1. Taxonomy (NCBI): domain Eukaryota; phylum Apicomplexa; class Conoidasida; order Eucoccidiorida; family Eimeriidae; genus Eimeria; species Eimeria sp. OTU-X. The sequence goes on from CAJFCX010000469.1 coordinate 14,760, forward strand.
ACGATTTAAGGTTTGGGGTCTATGGAATAACCTGAATAGGTCGCTGAGGCGCTCGACCCCGTTGTAGCCACCAAAAAGGAAAAGTCCTTGCTGCAGCGAACCACAGCGCCCCCAACCACGAACCGTATACCCTAGACCCTCGAGCCTATTATTAATGTTAGCAGTCTTGAGTAGGGTTGTGGCGTACATGTTTTGCTGCCTAAACTGTGTTGCTGCAAGCGTGTGGTGAGGCCCTGCAACGGGGTTTGAAAAACACAGTTTAGTGTTTAGTGAGGGTTTAGGGTTTAGGGTTGGGCCGACTTCATGCATGGCAGATGCGGGACAGCTACGGCCTGAGGGTATAAGACCCCTTTGCGATATGGGTGTCCATTTTAGGGTTTTAGGATCGAACTCATTTAAATCATTTAACCAATTTGTCCCGTCATAACCACCAAATAATAATATCGAGGGTTTTAATACATTTGCAGCAGCCACGTACCTACGCATGCACACCAAACCCTGAGCATTAAACGGATTTACCCTCATCCACACTCAAACCCACAGAGCCAACTCAGCCGAAACCTACTCATGTAGTAAACCCTAAACCCTACACCATAAACCCCTATTGTCTACTGATGAGACGCCAACCACGCCATTAGGGTCTAGCGATTTGGGTTGGCGACTCACCCAAACCGCGGAGAAGGTTTCATTCCCCAGTGTGCAACCTCTGTCCACTCTTCTTTCTCTGCAGAGCAACAGCAAAACCTCAAAACGTCAGACCCTAAATCGAAGTAAACCCCTAGCTGCAGTCCTCTACCTAAACCCTCGTAGACCCGAACAAGCCCTAATAATCCCGAACAAGGCTAATCCAAGACCCTACCATTACGGCTCCCATTAGACCCAACACAACCCTACACCATAAACCCTCGACCATCATAAATGGGTTGCTTGCCCAGGTAGAAACCATGCAGATTATGAAGCTTGTACGTGCTCCGATGACGGACAACAAAACTCTGCCGCCACTACCTCCTCCCAAACCCTAAACCCCAAACCCAAAAGCCTAAAGACCAAACACAAAACCCCAAACCCTCACAAAATAGTTCGCCTACCCAGATCGAATGCGTGTAGATCATTAAGCCAGTGTGTTCCTGAGTAACCACCAAAGACAAACATCTTGTCCCCCAAAACCACCGCTCCGTTGCTCTCCCTCGGACTCGGACAGCCAGGTGCCTTTATCTCCCGCCAGCGAGATGTGCCTGAGCAAACCCTAGACCCTAAACCCTGAAACCTAGACCCCAAACCAAAGAAAAAAGACCCAACCCCCTCCAAACGCTCTACAGCAAGCCCCAAAACAGCAAGCACGCACACAGAGTTCGCGTGAACGGACTAGGATTTAGGGTTCACGGGCATCTGCATGCTCATACAAACCCTAAATCCTACCGGAAGCCTAAACCCTAAATCCTCAATCCCTTGCTCTGCAAAAGCGTGGTCTCCAATGTTCTGAACGATTCTGTCGTCTCCCCTGTGTGGATACCTACACCAGATGCTAAAGAACAGTGGTTTAGGGTTTAGGGTTTAGGGTTTAGAGTTTACAAAAATCGAACTTGAAGAGGTTTCCCAAACGCGACAAACCCCCATAACCCCCGAAGACAAAAAGGCTATCCTTGTAGACGCACGAAGCAGCACCGCTGCGCCTCTCTGGACGCAAGCTGCCCACAACCTGAAGCAGCAGCACCAGGAGCAACAGCAGCAACAGCAGCATTTGCAGCAGAAGCAGAAACGGCAAAGGGGGAAGCAACAGTACTGGAATACAGTCGTGTCTAGCCAAGACACCAGCAACACCAGATGCAACAACTGCCTCAGCAAGTCTACTTTCAAGCTGCATGCCGCTGAACCCGTTGCTGCTGTTGCTACTGCTACTGCAGCAGCAGCAGGAGTTGGTACCTACCTCGATTGCCTCCCAACCGCGGCCGTTAGCTGCTGGCCATGGAAGACGAGCTTTTAATGGAGGGCCCCCTGCTGCTGCATCTGTGCCTTGGTGACGGTGTATGTCATGCTGCAGGTCTTGCTGCTGCAGCAGCAGCTGCTGCTGCAGCTCGTGGTCATGTTGTTGTTGTGGTTGTTGTTGTTGTTGTTGTTGTTGTTG
>CAJFCX010000470.1:0-16838 GCA_904066255.1 Eimeria sp. OTU-X
CTACACATTGCATATAGTCGCGAGCGTCAGAGGGTTATAAGGGGCGTGTGTGTGTGTGTGTGTGTGTGTGTGCATTTTCGTTCGGTGGGAAGTTTCGTCACCCCTCGTCTTCATACAATTGATTATTCTACAGCTTGTACGTTTCCTTTTGGGCTAGCCCCGTGGCATATGTAGGCTGTGAAGGGAAGCTGCAGCAGAGTGTTTTGGACGTATCGGTTGGTGGAGTAGTGAGTCTCCTGTTAGTTGTGTTGCATGGTGTGGGGTTCGGCCGCAGACTAAAATGCGTTTATGGTTGGGTACAGGTGGTAATAAGATTAGTGGACTGGGAAATAGGGCGGTCAGCCGAGCAAGGGGATGTATTGTAGTGATGTGCGGCAATTTTGGATATGCGAGGAGTAGCCGTATCCCTCTTGCCAATGGTGCGCTAGGCGGTTTCACTTTGGGCGTTGTGTATTTTCGTATACACGCTGATTGTACTTTTTGCATGTGATTGATGGTGGGGGCATATTGTCATTTTGTTTATCTTTGTTGTGTAGCACAAGGTGAATGGTGGCTGTAGTGGTTGGCGATGGGTGGATGGCCAATCGCTTTCGTGGCTTTCGTGTCGGGCTAGTGTGGTGCGGGCTTTGTTGTGTGGATTGCATGCGCCTATTCGTGTATTTGGCGTTTCTGTCTCATCGCAGTTGTCTGTGCCTTGAAGAATTTGTGTGTTGCGAATCTTGTGGAATTTTTGCATGCTTTCTTTGTGGCACCCAAGGCCTTCGCATGTTGATATGGGTGGCTTTTCCTTAGGGTTCGCTGCGAATTTGTGTTCAGAATATTGATCATTTTACAGTCCACAAGGCTGGCTATGGCTTGACTTAGGGTTTGCGTTGTACTGTCTCTATTGTGTGGGGAGCGTAACTCCATGCCCCGCATTTTGTAAGCGTGATCCGGACGCATAATGTTTTCGGAATTAGTGCATGCCCTGGACAGGAAGTGCGTTGGTGCTTCCTAATGATTGTGTAATCTGTTGTACAGCACATATTAGGTATATGAAGGTTGGGAATTGGGTTTGACAGGTGGTAATAAGATTAGCGGAGGACCGTGGAAAGCGTGTGAAGGTGTGTTGCATTATGTTTCTATGCGTCGGTAGCGGATGCCTGGGAAATAAGGCCGTCAGCTGAGCAAGGGGATGTGGATGTATTATAGTGGTGTACGGCAATTTTGGATATGCGAGGAGTAGCCGTATCCCTCTTGCCAATGGTGCGCTAGGCGGTTTCACTTTGGGCGTTGGGTATTTTCGCATACACGCTGATTGTACTTTTTGCATGTGATTGATGGTGGGGGCATATTGTCATTTTGTTTATCTTTGTTTTGTTGTGTAGCACAATGGTTGGCAATGGGTGGTTTGCCAATCGCTTTCGTGGCTTTCGTGTGGGGCTAGTGTGGTGCGAGCTTTTCTATGGATGGCATGCGCCTATTCGTTTATTTGGCATTCCTGTCTCATCGCAGTTGTCTGTGCGTTGAGCAAAATTTGTGTGTTGGGGATGTGGATGTTGATATGGGTGGCTTTTCATTTGGGTTCGCTGCGAATTTGTGTGACGTCACACCTTCAGAATATTGATCATTTTACAGTGATGAAGGTTGGCGAAGGCTTGACTCAGTGTTTGGGTTGGACAGTCTGTATTGCATGCGGAGCGCACTTGCGTGCCCTGCATTTTGTAGGCATGATCCGGGCGCATAATGTTTTCGGAATTAGTGCATTCCCTGCTTAGGCAGTGCGTTGGTGCTTCCTAATGATTATGTAGTCTGATGTACAGCACATATAAGGTATATGAAGGTTGGGAATTGGGTTTGACAGGTGGTAATAAGATTAGCGGAGGACCGTGGAAAGCGTGTGAAGGTGTGTTGCATTATATTTCTATGCGTCGGTAGCGGATGCCTGGGAAATAAGGCCGTCAGCTGAGCAAGGGGATGTATTGTAGTGATGTGCGGCAATTTTGGATATGCGAGGAGTAGCCGTATCCCTCTTGCCAGTGGTGCGCTAGGCGGTTTCACTTTGGGCGTTGCGTATTTTCGTATACACGCTGATTGTATTTTTTGCATGTGATTGATGGTGGGGGCATATTGTCATTTTGTTTATCTTTGTTGTGTAGCACAAGGTGAATGGTGGCTGTAGTGGTTGGCGATGGGTGGATGGCCAATCGCTTTCGTGGCTTTCGTGTGGGGCTAGTGTGGTGCGGGCTTTGTTGTATGGAGAGCATCCGCAGCAGAACGTTTCTCGAAGTAGGCCTGGTGAAGGCATGTGGTTCTCTCTGGCATTCAGAAAGTGGGGCGTATTCGAATTAGATGCGGCATGTTGAGTCTGGGTCTTCTGTGTATCGCCGTCCGGGGCCGTTCACAGCGTTCCATCCGCATCGAATTGTTGCTCATCGGACCACGGGGCCTTTCAGCGTAGAGCACGTGCATACGGCCGTAGACATTCAAAGAAGGACGCCACAGCGTGTAGCAGCTACATTGGGCTCCGAATGCTGCTCGCGCTCAGGCAGTGCGTTTGGCGCGACTTCTGCTGCGTGCTTCTCCATTCGTGTAGAGGAGTAGCGGTTGTGTTGGTTGTGTGTGACTGATGTTGTAGATTGCAGTTTCATTGCAGCAACTATGTTCTCTAACCAGATTGTGAGCGTTACATCTCGTTTGTGTGTAGAGCATTTCCTGCTTGGAGGTTAGATTGTTGCTAGCTTGGGTGGCTTGCGTCCTCATAGATTTTGTATGCGTGGCGTTGGCCCTTGTACATATTGCTCTAGTGAGTAGAGGGGTGTGCAGTGGTGTTTGCAGTCTGTTTTGATCGATCGATATCGCAGTGGCATGGCGAAGGAGCGCGGACCGCACATGACGGCTAGTAAATTGCTTCTAGTGTCGAGTGAACTCTAACCCTGCTCTATGTGTGTACGGATAGACACTTGAAGTTTGTACATGTTAGAACATGTTTTTCCAGGTAGGCCTGGAAGGAAGAACTGGCATTCTAGAGTCACGCGCCGGAGCAGGTGTGCACCTGTTGAATGGTGGAAGTGTACTTGTGTGTGACAATGCTTTGACTCAGTGTTTGCGTGTGACGCTGTGTATTGCGTGCCCAACGAGACTGCGTGCGTGTTACCTGCTGTGGTGTCCCGCAGCAGCATGGCATGTTCGCCACCAGTCTGTGTGCTTCCGTAGGAGTTTTGCGAGGTTCACCCAGAGTAGTGAGCATATGTACAACGTTTGCGTTGGTTGTAGGGGTCAATTCTACAGTGGCTGTCCCAGAATTGCACTTCGTACACTAGTGTGTGTCGGGGCTACACGATCTCTAATTCTGCAATCTTTGAACACACGGGCGCCATATTGGCAGTTCGCCGCAGTTTGACTCTCCGCATCCCTGATTTCGCACGCTGTTGTCGTGAAGACGTGGTGCTCTCTGGCATTCAGAAAGTGGGGCGTATTCGAATTAGATGCGGCATTTGGCCGTTCACAGCGGTCCATCCGCATCGAATTGTTGCTCATCGGACCACGGGGCCTTTCAGCGTAGAGCACGTGCATACGGCCGTAGACATTCAAAGAAGGACGCCACAGAGTGTGGCAGCTACATTGGGCTGATGTGCCTGCCGAATGCTGCTCGCGCTCAGGCAGTGCGTTTGGCGCGGCTTCTGCTGTGTGCTTCTCCATTCTTGTTGATTATCTAACGTCGATGAGGGCGAGCCTACCACCTTAGTGGAATGCCCTTATGTAGCGAGTTTTTGTAGACCACTGGATCGCAACAACGCATGTTCACTACCAGTCGTTTAAAGTGTGTTCCATTGGATCTATCGCTGTCTGTTTCATTGCTTATCGACACATGCAGCACAAGACAACTGCCTCGCACCGTGAACGGTGGGGTGGGCCGCAGGTGGCTCCACCTTGTGTGTGCCTATTAGTATCCGTGTTTCCATTTAAGTTTCGTAATCTTTTAGCGTACATTTGTGATCGGGTGTGCCCTCAGTTCATCGCATGGCTCCTGCACCCTCTATAAGCTGCCCGAAACGAAAGCAAATCCCCCTGCCATCACCTGTATGTACCTTATCTCACAGGCAAAGGAGGCTGTTTTTCGGGAAAGGATGAGTTGCATGCCCCTTATACCTTTATTCTCTTGCTCACCGGCCTACCGATACACGGTTGGTTTGCTTTGCGGCAGCTCAGTAGCAAAGCTTCTCAGCTATCGTGTGCTCCTTGTATATATGCATACATTGATGCAGTGTGTGTGCAAGGGCGTCGGCGCACATTTAATGTGAAGACGTGGCTATTAAACAGTTTTAAATCCATCCTGGACTTTTGCATGTTTAATGGAGAAGTGGAGAAGCTATATATGATGTCGCAATGCGGTTCAAATGAAATGAACTTGAACAACATTGATATGCGGCTCCTGTGGTAGGAGCACATATCTACCAGTCGTGTTCATTGACTTTGTCACCCTAGTCAGTGCAGTGGGTTTCCCGCCAAGCATAAGCTGTGAGTCATGGCTTGTGTTACTCTCTTAAAAGGCCGTACGGCGTGGTTCTGTGTTAGAAGACAATTGGTGCGAATACAACGCTCTCGCCGCCCGCGCACTAGAGTATCATTTAGTTCTCTCCATCCGCACTTGCACTTCGCTGCACCTATACAGCGGTTGCTTGCGTGCAGAGGCTAATTCAACTATGTCTTTCGCTTGGGGTTTTCTCCGACTGTGCCACAACGGTATTTGTTTGGGAGGGTAACGCACATGCCCAACGGCATGTGCAACGCACATGCCGTTGGGAGGATAGCGCCACATGGTGTAATTGGGGTGCAGCGTAAATGCATCGCTTTCAGCCTTCAATGGCAGTGCACCGCACAGCTTTGGGCCACGTTCTGCTTCTCTAGCATTAGGCATCGGTTGTGCCCGGCGGATGTGCCATGAGTGTTGACGCTCGGCATGCTATGCGTCGAGAAGAGAGGGCGAGATGCTCAGTTGGGCAAGCGACGGTGTGCCTTGTGTATTTTAATGAATTTCAAGACATTCTGCACTTCTTGTATTTTACTGCTTCGCTGTAATTGCACCGTCATGGGCTGTTGTTTTGGTGATGCCATTCAATGCCGGCGCATCTGCTGATGTCCAGCTCGGCCGCATACAACCGAAAGACGAGACACGGCCACGTTGCACGCTCAGTGGGAGCCATCGTGGCTCAGTGCATCTCAGATACGTGCATAGCCATGCGGAAATCGGCAAGTCCGGCTGTTCCGAAGGAGGACAAGTATCTTAGATGTGCAAGCGTCCCCTAGAGTGAGCACACGCTTTGCGAAGAAATGCGTGGTGCATATATCACACACGCTTATGGCTACACAATCCTCTCATTCATTCACCGTGAGGAGCAACAGCGGAACTAACGAAAATGTTGGGTTGCTGTGGATATACTCCGAGCTGCGGCTGGCCTTTAGTCACATCACCACGTCGGATAGGATTGCATTCAATCGCTCGCCTTCTTGGGCAGCATATGGTCTTGGGCAGCATATAAATATGGCTGCAGGTGTTTACACTTTTGGTTATGTCGGCCCAGCGTAGACGGCGAAATTCCACATCGCCGTGATACTTGGTGCATGCGGTATGGGTGAGCATCGCATTGATCACTCACAACGCATGCGGGCTCAAACGTAGCGTTGCTTGTTGTGAATGGCACTAGGATTTGGGTGCACGCTGTCTATAAAAAAAAGGCAGTTGAGCATCCTGTTCTGCAGTTGAGCATCCTGTTCTGCAGTTGAGCATCCTTGTTCGACATGTTACTGCACAATAACCTGCAGTTGGTGAGGCTTTCAACCATGCGTAGGCGTGGAATATACTTACGTAGATCATTACAGAATATCTTTGGTTATTTTGTTCCTTACGCCCAAATAACCCCACATAGAGAGTATGTCATTTGTGGCACACGCATATAGATGGACGGGCTGGGAGAACCAGAAAATCGTTTCACATAGCTTCTACAAATCTCGTAATGGCATAAACAGCATTCTGGTGTCTGGTTTAACGGCGACTGTCTGTGCAGCTGCAAAGCAATCCCCCCGCGATAAAAGTGGTTATCAATTCAGAAAGTTCGTCGTTCGAGATAAAATGACCAACTGGCTTTAACCTACCTTGTTTCTGTTTGTACGATGGTCGGGAATGGAAGCCATGAGGTCTGTGAGGACCTCGTCAATGTCCTCAAGACGGAAATGACCGCCACAGAATTCCTCAAGCGGCGGCTTTCAACCTATGCATGTTGCATACCGCCCCAGCTGTATGCTGACAGCCGACGCTAGCGAAGAGACTTATCTGAATAATGCGTACGCCGTAACAAACTTCAGAGACATGATGCCGATGCCGCGTTGTAGCGGAGGGCGATACCAGTGGCGTTTGTACTGGTAAGCCACCTGTTGACGCTAACCACCTAGCAGGACAACCAGCTAGGTGCTGAGCTGGTTCCCACGTAGCCCGCTTCTCGGGAGCGCCTCCCCATTTCACGAGCCTGGCAGGGAAAGGAATGGATGGCAGCCATCTTTTTACGGTGATACGGAAGTAGCTACACATGATGGCAATCCAGCTAGTATGCAGGACTTTTTCGGATTAGACTTCACAGTATACACTTTTGCATGCCTGGAAGATGAATACAAGTGTATACAAAACGCATACCCCTGGTTAGTTTCCTACACACAATCCAAGGAGACCTTTTCTCAGCGGTCCGCCTTGTACAGAGTTGTACAACATAGTTGGTGAGTTACCGCCTACCCATCAACCCTAGCTAAATATTTAAATAAGACGAAACGAGTCGTATTGGCACGCCAAATGTGCACGTGGTTATGTTTTCTGCTGGTTACTGGCAGATGATGCATGGTATGAGCAAATGCGCCTCAGCTGTTGTCGCACAGCTACAGTACTGTTGCTTACTCCCCGAGTTTCTCCCTCTCACTGGCTCGACGGGTCCAGTATATAACGAAGCCAGAGCGTAGCATCCTGTGCTGCCCTTCAGAAGGTGGGTGGAGTGTAGTCTGGTAGCTACACTCTAAGGGAATATGCAACATCTCCGAATGATTGCACATTTGTGGTGTGCATGTGAGTGGGGTCTCTGACATGCAGGATGTGCGACCAATATGAAAGCGTCAGGTCTTGCAGACATAGGAGTATCACTAGCATAAGTTCAACGTTGGCAATCTCTATCATCGTGATGTATTAGTGATAGTTAATCTAATGTGTAATACCTCTTGTTTGTGCACAAGGTCGGTACTCACTATCCAACTAAGGGTTTGCTATTTTGTGCAGGCGCAGGACAGGAGGTGGCGAAAAAAACGGTATGACAAGCTCCTAGGGTAGCACCCGTCTGAGCGCGTGCTGCTGTCAGTCGCATTGCGGCAGGGCGTGCGTTCACTAAACCCAATGAAGGTATTGGCTGCACTTAGCTATGTTGTGTGAGGACACGCGGGATGCGCCAGCTGCAGTGCTTAAACCAACGTCGTTATTTATTAGAGCGTTGGGTGTATCTTACTACATTCCTGGCGTTAGCTGCAGGAGCCGCAGAACGTTTCCAGCACGAAGCGGACATACGGCTGCATAAATGCGATTTTCTGGTTACACAATTTATACTGCCACATGTAAGCGCATCGCCACAGGGAGGCGACAAGGTTTTCCGTGGACGATCAGATAGTGAGCCCCATAACTGGGTCCTTCAACGGCAAACGCAATGGATACAATGGGCATTACAGGACCTGGAACGGGTACGATCCACCTAGTCCAAGCATCCACATGTGCTAACCGCTGTGCACGTACAAAAAAGAACAATGACTGAGCACCACACATCGCTCGGACTGTGAAAATGGCACTCCTGCTTCGCACGCAATGACTGAGAACCACACATCGCTCGGACTGTGAAAATGGCACTCCTGCTTCGCACGCATGTGCCGACTTCAGGATACACGGCCACGGTAATGCTTAGACAGTGCGTCCCACGTCCCAATGATTACTGTGAAAATGGCACTCCTACTTCGCACGCATGTGCCGACTTCAGGATACACGGCCACGGCAATGCTTAGGGAGTGCGTCCCACGTCCCACTGATTAACTCGTTTTTGATTCTTCAATAGTAGTAAATGGCCGTGGATATTTTCCCTTTGAAAGCATTCTTTTTTGCAAGACGTTTATCTAGGGATGGCTCTGGAAAGGGTGATTTGTCTGTGTACAGACGATAGTACTTTCGACTGTGCGATGTAGCCATCTGGTTTGTCATTTATCAGAATAAGTTTGCGAAGCTCGCCATAGCCGTTTGCTATGACCTTGTGTGAAGGTACTTTTCCTAGTTGGTCGAAAGGTTCATCCCGCGTGTGGCATACGTGTCATTTGACTGCTTCTGACGAGCTGGCCCAGACGGCATCCCGAAGGAATCGTGTGCCTAGTAGAAGCTATCTGCACTGATTTGATGTTTTACTAGGGCGTAAGCAAACGGACGGAACAACACAATGCGTACGCGTAAGCACCACGTTATAATCGCAGATCGCGTGCGTGGGAATTTGGTCATATGAGGAAGCAGACAGGCCTTCATCTGCAGCTGCATGTACACCTGGGGATACTCCGCAGTGTAGGCTTTTGCATGCATGGCGCTTCGGTGTAGGGTTAGGGTTAGTGTTAGGGTTAGGGTATGCGAAAGGCCATTCGCAGTTTCTCAGTCAATAATACCTGAGAAATGCAAGATTCATCCGTATCGTATGCGAATATGTTTAATGTACCCTATATTCAGCGAATAATAAGTTTATGATTGACTCTCACTGCCGCGGCGGGTCAATCGTAATCCAAAACCGTCGTTTGAGTGCCTACATCGAGCTGATCCTCCCCTACTCCGGTTGGGAACGGCTGCGTCAGAGGTGGCTTGAGTGTATTCCTTTAGACCCAGCGTGGTTGCAGTTAGTGGTGGAAGGCGTCGGAAGCAATTTTGTGATTTTGGCTTATTTGGTGCCAGGGTGTACGCATTATGCAAACGCAACACACCGCGTGCCTCCAGTGTGTACCAGCAATCATCGGAAGCGAACCGATGCGGATGGCAGAGCATAACACCTCTCAGTAGTATCGCAGGGACTACCACAAGCAAAGCCGTTGGGTAGAGTAATCCTTGCAACAGTATGGAGAAGTGCTGCGTTCAGCGTTCAATTCCAAGTAGCATGCGTGTGGGTGATTCCAGCCATCCTGTGCCAATAAGGATGCACAAGCAAGCCAAATTTTGTTTGTCCGTGGATATTTAAGGGTGATATATAAATGAGGGCGCATAAGACCCACACACTCTAAATGCGTCGAAATATTTATTTTCTGTCCAAATTTTCAAGTTTGTGAGACAGACCTGGGTCTATTTGAGGGTGCATCGAAGAGTTGCGCAAATCCTGCACTCTAACAAAGATTGCACCCTAATCCTGCACCCTAACAAAGATTGCAGCCTAACAAAGATTGAGAACGGCCACATATAATGCCCTCAATAACTGCAAATATCCAGTTTCTGCGATTTCTTCTCTGGGCGAAAACACTTGTTTTTGGTGCCAAAACGGTAGTGCCTAACTATTCTCTGATTGTTCAAGTTTGTGCGACACACCTTCCTCTATTTGAGGCTGCTTAGAAGAGTTGTGTAAATCCTGCACTCCTACCAAGATTAAAGACGGCCGCAGTCTGCGAGGCATGGTCAATATGCAGTACAGCTAACGCCCACAATAACTGCAAATTTCGAGTTTCCGTGATTTCTCCTCTCGGCGCAGTGTTGTTTGTGCCAGAACGGTAGTGCCTACCTACTACGCGACTGTTAAAGTTTGTGAGACACAGCTGGATGAACATCCGGCTGCCACGGAGACTTGCCTAAATCATGCGCACTTACCAGAATCTAGCATGATATCAGTTTGGCTTGTGTGGTAGATGTACGACATCCATTAGTGTGTATATCTGGTTTCTGAAATGATTTCTTCTCTCTGGTCTACCAGTTAATCCAAAGACACCCATCGCTACCACCATACCCGGTGCTCCATCAGTTTGTGTGTTGCGACAAGCATGCTGCGCCCTCTTTAATGACTGCTACTGCTGCTATAGCCGTTGAATAACCGAGGGTGTTACTGGTAGTTCCTGCATTGAGAGTCTGATGTTTTTTCCAGATACCTCTAGCGATATCGTAATTGAAAACCCTAGCTAGGTGTATACTTAGATTGGGGGTGGTGCGTGAAGGGTGGAAACTATATTGGAGTTATCAGGGAAACCTTGTTGCTTGAGCAGGGCGTTAGTTATATTGAAGGGCACACCGGAGGGCAGCGTAGGCGATGATATGTACTTGCCGCACACACAACGTGTTCGTATATACCACCCTGACTGACGTTTCTTGCTAATAGGTGACGCATGGTTAGAAAATGGCCTTCATAGGTTTCAGACTAGGTGCATTCTTCGCATGCTGAAGCATGTGTGTTGCATATAATTCCTACACGTTTTAGCAACAGACTGACACAGGTCAGTGATGGGGGCCTCCTGACATCTGTGGCGCGTTGGATCACATTACCAAACACACCATGCCGGTGTCCATTGATGCGTACGACGTGGAAGCATATAAAGCCGGGATTTGCATCTAAAAAATCCACGGCAATTGTAAATTGAAGCAACCACCTACATTGGGCTAGCATCACCCCTTTCAGCATCGGCTTAGTGGTGTCTCCTGGCGTCGGCAGCCCGCCAAATGCAACTCATTGTAAAGTTAGAGGTTCTTCGACGTTCGTTTGTGGATTTTAGCAGGCGATGAGACACTATATGCCGGTCTTCAGTTTGCTATGAGCGTTTCAGAAAGACCTACCCTCAAAATCTGCGGCACGTGAGCCCCTTGCAACTGTATATTTGAGAAGCGGTTCCACTCTCTCGTTTTCGCAAAACGAAACTTGACTCATCATTAAATGGGGTTTTACTCTTTCCTCGTGGCTGCGAGGCTGTCGAAATGTGGATTTTCGTTTTCCTCAACAGTGCCAGTACTGACTGCGCTGTAACGTTGCAATGCCGGTTGTTTTCTTTGGTATTCCGTGCCGCGCCAGTCACCCAATCACCTTATGGGAGCACTGCGCCAAACGGAAGCTCTGTGTAGCAGGTACATTGTGTCTCCAGGATGTGAGATGCTTCACCAGAACAATGGGTGGAGGAGGGTGCACGCAGCCTCTGTTTTCTCTGGTCGTAAGCTGTTGGAGCTTGAAGTAGTTGTGGGGTGGAGGGCCTGGAAGGGATGTACAGCTTGCAACGCCACTGCTGCATTTGGTGGGTACGGCTGGCACGATAATGAAATCGCCAGGAAGTGTGCTTTGGAAGGAAGGCGCCAATGTTTTGCTGAGCTGGGATGGAAATGTGGCGTATTCTCATCAAGGCGGTTTGCGTTTGTCTGTGTATCTGTAGCTTTCTGAACATTCCGCTGGCTTGGCTCAGTGAGCACTAGTAGAGTTTTAGGTTTTGTGTCCTTGACACCTGTCGAAGGAAGGTTGTTTATTGTTTGTGTGGCGATTCCACAATCCAGCTGGTGAGTCACTCGCCCACTGGCGATTCACAGCAAAAGGGCTATTATAGAGACAACCAGGATCGCCGTTAGGTCAAAGAATAGGCTGTTGCTGCTAGGCGTTGTTGAAAACATCCGTGCATCCCTGTTGATGTTGCCTGTGCCGGTTAGGGTTAGGGGTTAGGGTTAGGGTCCCCAGCTGTACATGCAGCTGCAGATGAAGGCCATTATACTAGACAGACACAGACTGCCAGCATTCCCTTACGATGAAGACTTGCACAAATATGTAGACAATAAACAGCAACCACTACCCCGCAGTGGGCCGTCTCGCCTCTAGTTTTATACCCCGCAGTGGCAGATGGACTGGAAACCCCCCACAACAGCAGATGGCATGGAAACCCGCAAGCGAGCGTTGACCTTCAGAAGGTGAGCTGACGTGTTGAAGTGGCTCCGCAAAATTATTGACCCGCAGCAATCCGTGCTTTTTTTACTTGGGCGTAAATGCGCATATTTGAAAATGTTCAGAATGTGCGTATCGCTGTGCCTGTGTCTTTTGCTTGCTTGTTACCAGTGCACCAACTGGACTTGCCGTCCTTCGTTTTTGTGTATGAAAAGCGTATTGGCATATCGCAAGAATGATTTTGCTTGTGGCTCATGCGCTTCTCGTTTTGTATGTGTTGTTGGTGGTATGTGCTGTGCATGGAGCAAGGAATGATGTAGAGGACTTGCTAAACGTTTCCTATTGTACAGATTGGGATGTTTTTTTTTGTGAAGTGCAACCCATATTCTGCGTTTGCCGTAGGCTGTACAGTTCGAAAGGGTGTCTACATATAGCGGCAATACAGGGTTTGTGCAGAGCGTTGAATAGCCGACAAAAACTCTCTTCGATATGTGAGAGCAGAAAGTGAGTAATGCACATGACGTACGACTGCATGTTTTAAAGTCCAGGGAACGTATTCCAGCGCAACTTCTTGATGCAACTTCTTGATGAACAAGGGACACGATACGATTGGCCGGCAATATTGGAAGTTCCACCAACCCCGTAGGCTATGGATAATCTTGCTGCTTCACCAATACATGCTCAACCACATACGTCCGGGATGAGCCCGTCGCAGCATCTAGGTTCCTTTCCCAAGGCACACCATATGGCTCACCAGACAAACGGTTTCAATGTGCGATCAGCTAGTGAGCCACGTGGAATCCAGTCAACGCCCATGATGCGACGCAGCAAGCATTCGAGTGACACCTACGAGGCACAGTTATGGCATTCACGGCGTGTCCGAGTTTGGATTGTCCTTAGCCACTGATAACGCTGGCACCTCAAACGAACAAGACTCGGACACGCCGTGACTGCCATTAGCTCCGATGCCATGGCTGTCACACTAGCATCAATGCATTCCTTCCTGGCTGTTCATCTATTGCTAGTGTGACAGCCATGGCATCGGAGCTAATGGCATTCACGGCGTCGGGGCATATTTATCCAGCAAGCCATGGTTTGTGCTGCGCTTGCGATCTTTGTGACTAGTAATTAAGATGTCGCTTTCATTCGCTGAATTTTAGTGCTTGTGTGTTCTGCTAGTAACGCACTGAATCAGGTGAACGCTGTGGTCATGGCTGGCAAACTAAATCAAGGGGAAACTGCGTGTAGTGGGTTCCTTATGATCTCCAAGCTGGGACACGACATCGGAAAAATAGTTGGTGAGCTTACTGTGGACTTGGTGTTTACTACATTTAAACCTCTTGGTGTCTTACGTAGCTACCACGGTTGCGCAGGTCGGGCATCTGCCAAGTATGACGTTGGGAAAGTGTGGGAGAGACTTTTGTAGATGTGAGTACCCGCGCTTTTGAAGGGTCTTGTGTAGGCTTGGACGGAACAGCGTGACCTGTATGATGCTCTCTCATATTAGACTGTGCGTTACAGGGTCTCGTTTCCACTGCCTATTGGGCTTTTACATGGCGTCGTATGGCCATATGAATGTTTGGCGACTTTTACAGGGATTGTGCTAGCGGTTTACTCTCCATCGTTAGAAGGGATATAGTGACCCCAGGGCGTTCCTGAGTTGTATTGTTAATGCAGTGCATTCAGCAATGTTGTGGCTATTTCCTATTTTGGCAAACCTTATTTTTGTCCGTGAACGCTGCGCGTTTGCTGCGCGTTTGCAGTTCTCCAAGGTTACCTTGTGCTTACTTCCTCCAAATAACATACAAGTCTGTATGTCCCCGACAAAAATGATGCGCCCTGATCAGTTGGCTAGCGGAGGTGTGGCGAAGACCTGCAAATAATGCCGAAGTGCACACGATGTCTCCAACGGCACGCCCTTTGTCTTGGGAACGAAACCAAAGTGGATGGGTTCCTTCTGTGATCACCAGGCTGTGTGTCCCGAACGCAGCATGCCCCACTCTGAGATGTGCTTCTGCTGCTATAGCGAGGTGTCAGAACTCAGTAGTTGTTGCTAGTAAAACTGTCCGGAGGACGAGTGGTGGAAAATGCCGATATATACTATGTATCGGCTATATCAATGCGTATCTGCCAGTAGGGCACTTGCAAAACCACCTTAGGCTAATTGCCGGAAACTCTGAGTGATCAGAACCAACATTTGCAAGCCGAAGTGCATGTATCTACAGTGCTAACGTGTGTAAGTGTCTCTAAGAGGCGCTTGCATCGTGTCTCCCTAGGATAAGTATTGTATGCTCACGAACGCGCTATTCAATCATACTGCTTGGAGAACTTGACCACAAACGTCAATCAATCCGTTGCTCCTTGGACTGGAGTGGGCAAAAACTTTGGTCTTCTGTTGTGATCGGCCAGGGACCTTTGTGTGCAAGATTGTGCCGCGAGGAGATTCCACCCTTCCATATTTCACCGTATGACTTTAGAGCGTAAGCTGCTTCGGGCGTGTCTGGGGTGCCAGAATTTGAACGCTTCCAGGAGATGTAATGCCCATGCTGTGTCTTCTGCAAAAGGCATAAAATACGTTTGCAGCCTCTGTGTGCATAGTCAAAGGCCTGTCTAGAATGATGGCCGTAAGACGGCTCATCCTGTTGATCTCCAGCAAGTGAGTTTCATAGCAAAAACTTCGTTCGAAGGCACTAGTTCCCCTAGGGTGCTTGCGTACCCTTTCCGCCTTTGTGTCTCTAAACAGTAAATCGGCTGGCGGCTGTGAATATGTACTGCTTGGAGTTCTCTCGTCTACGCCTTTGCCCAACTCGGCAGTGCGCGTAGGACGGCAGTGTAGCGATGCGAGAAGAAGCCTGCCACAGACTTTCCGGCACACGAATTTGCCGGCCGTTTTCCTATTTCTTTAGTTTGTGCGTCTTGGCCAACTCTACCCGATGCCTGGACTCGCTGCTCTTCCAACAGCTGAGCCGGTGGGGTTGGTCCCATGGGTCCCGTTGGTGAATCTGCTAACTCTAAACGTATCCCCCTTCGAGCCAAAAATGCAGGATGCAGCACAACGGACTTCTTGCTGGTGTTGTCTTAACCAAATGAACGCTCGTCATACCACCGCCAACACAGATCCGTAGAGTTGGCGTCTTCGAGCCGAATTCTCCAGAAATGCAGCAGAAGGCCACGGATCTGTGTTGGCGGTGGTATGGCGAGCGTTCATTTGGTTGTGTTCGTTGCGTACTTTGAAGCTAAAGTAGCTAAAGTGTGAGCCAAGGCTGAGAGGAATGTGCAGTGCAATTTGTTCGGCTGATAGGCATGTCTAATATCGTCAATTTCAACACCAGATAGTCTGTCTATTGGACGGGTTAAACCGCGAAAACCCAAAGCACGCAAATGTGTCCGCACGTCTGGATTTTGGCCTTGTTCCACGGCCACAGGATGCCGCTTGGAATTGCTGCAGATACTAGCCAAGGGCAGCATGATGCTGTTCAGTGCGTGAATCCCTGTAACGTAGTTGTACAGGCCCTGTGCAAGGGTGTCTTGCTTTCGAGAGTGGTGTGCCCTCGCGGTTCACAGAGGGGCATGTCCGTACGATAACACTCGTTTCGCGGGCTACTGTTATAGATAGCAGAGAAAATGCCTACGCAATTGGTAGATGGCTGCAGAGCGTTTTACCTTGATCAAAGCAGTTTTTCTTCCTTAGGCAAAGGCCTGGTATATATTTTTTGTCGAGCTCAATTGTGGCGGCAACGATAGCAGCGATTGTTCGAAGGTAAGGCTGGCTGACGGTTATCTAAAGTTCTCCATGCATCCGCGGAGCATCCCGCAAAAGTGTCGATGTGTATGGTAATAAGACTGCTGAACTGCTGCAGAATTTGTGCTGCTTTTGCTCGCCTTATGGGTGAGATTGTGTGGCCCATTGGGAGCCATACACGCAAGTCGGCTAGCAGCGTTTAGTGTTAGGTTAATGACTCTACGGAAGACGGAGCTGATAATTTGCAGCATGTGAGAGGAACTGTGCTGCAGTCAATAGGACGCCGGTGCGGCAGCTATGCCATATTCTGACTGTTTAGGCACCATGCTGTGCGAAGTATCCCTCCCATGCTGCAGTGTATACGACAGCTGTAGTCGTGGCCCCAGAACCCGGCATTCGCTGGTCGCTGAGCATAAGGGAAACGCAACGGCCTACAGTAAAGAGAGCCTGCTTGAACGCTGTCGCAGGCTGTGCTATGATGTTTCCTATCGAAAGCAAGTGAGCGGATAGGGATGTAGATAAGAAGCAGGCTTTTCGTTAATCTGTGTACGATATTAGGACTACGGGATGAGAACAGCACCTGTCTCACGAATGGGGTGGTGTGAAACCAGAAAGTGAGTGCCGTTTACGGCAATGCCATTATTTGTAGGTATCCTGCATATACAACCGTCTCCTCCTGTGCTGCTGTGAGTGTTACTGTTGCAGGAGGCGTTCTTCAGTTTGCTGTGTGGATCCAGCAACAGAGCGACCACAAAAGCAGTTTAAATGCAGTAACCGCCAAAAACGATTTCTTGTAGTACAAGAAGTGCGCACAGCGAGGAAACATGTAGCAGTTGGATGGCGAATTGTGCTCCGTGCAATACATAGCACATGGTGGGCAGTTTGACTCAACACCGGGTGTTTCCAACAGCGCTCATTGAATACAGTGTTTTCACAAGTGTGGAAATACGTTCTTAGTGGCAAAGGGCTGCTCAGCAAAGCGATTGGAGAGCCTAGCAAGCCACTTTATAAAATAAGATTGTGCGTTATATCATCCTAGTTTAGTGGACACTGTGGACACTGGGGATCTTGCGTTCGCCATTCAGTAGAAAATACAATAGACGACAAGCACCGCAGCAGTTCCATCACGTTGTAAGTCGGTTGGCACGTAGGTGCACACTTAGGGTTCTAACGGCAAATGG
>CAJFCX010000471.1:5693-16793 GCA_904066255.1 Eimeria sp. OTU-X
CTGTCACAGGCAAACAGAGCTTTTTCCATACAGGCCAAGCAAACCAAACCCACGCTCACCAAATAAGGCAAAATTATCCACATAACTCATATTGCGTTCCTGCATATTCGCGTTCGGGTGCAATATCATCGACACGCCAATATACTCAACACTTGCCGCGAACCATAGCACGCGTGCCGATCCAATATTCACGGAGGTTGTCAATAATGTCGCTGCCTGCCTCACATATACATATTACAGCCAAGCGACACCCTGTCGCAGCAGATACCACACAGCAACCCGGCCAAAAAAGAAACGTCCCCTGTCCCCTTGCAATACAGAGTTGAAACGTATCACTCTCACCCACAAGCATTCACGCGTGCTGCCATACAAGCTGAAGCGTAACGATAGTAGGAGCCATAGCAGGAGGATAATTTCCCTACGCGTGCTCTAGAGGTGCTTCGAATTGTTCTTGTTACTTAACACACGGCATGAAATAATCACGGGGCCTCTTCTTGCATGCGTACTTTCTAGTCAGATAAGCAACAAATGCCGACGCTTTGGAGGCGCGGTAGCGGGGGTCGTTACTGTCGCTATTCTGAGAACAACAACAATCACCTTTGATCGAGCTGGATGTGCGTAAGTGTGAGTAAACGCTAGTAAGCGTTTAGAGCAGACCGGGTAGTCGCAGTTATCTTCCATCTTTGCCCTATAAACGTAATGACCTCGACATGTACAGACTGCGTTAATACTTTCCAACGCATCTTGTCCAAAGCGTGGGCTTCGGACCGCTGGACCACACCACAAACGCTCACAAGAGGCGCGCTATTCAAGCCAAGCGGGCCAAACGAAGTCGCCCATCGGCTCACGATGCACGCGCACAAATTTGCACTCATGTGGGTACTTACCCGTTTCTGCCATAAAGATGGTTTAGGCGTGAGAGTACCGGCAACTGCAAGGAGAGACATGGGCTGACGTCTGTGTACTTACAGACTGCGCACAGCAACTGTGCATGTAACGGTCCAAGTCTTCGCCACCGTGCAGCTGTAAACTGCCATCGTACTTCACTCAGGCAACGCGACCGAGATGGCTATCACTGATAATAAACATTCGGCTTAGATCACAGCCTAGTCGCGGCTGTCTACCAAAAAGCATTGCGCTTCCTGAAGGCTGCCTGAATAGTTCTTGGGCATTTATACTGCCCGCGTCTGCATTGCATGTGTATGTCGCAACACCTGAGCATCATTTCTCAATACGAGCCCGGACAAGATCTAAAGAAGCATCCGATATCTCTCACATCAGCTGCGTACATCTGCCAGTATCTGCCAGTATCTGCCAGTACCTGTATGCATACACAGCCCTGTCCACCCTCATACAAACTGAGATTGAACAGTCCTCAAAGTCTAGCCCAAAGCCTAATTTCGCTTGCGCAAATTAGTGGTGCTGCTCGTTTTGGCTAAGGCACCGCATCAAAGTGCACCTGGCTCCGAATATGTGTTTGTGCCCACAACAGCAAGTGGTAACAACCCCTCTAGGAACATCTGTGCTTGCTCTCATACAAACTGAAAGGGAACATTTCAACAACTGCGAAAAGACGGCTTGTGTCCTTCGCCGGTTCTAGAGAAGCTGCACACTGTTTTAGGTTGTTATATTTCTGGCAGTAGCAAATGCGAACACCTCATATGCTTACTGTCTGAACAAGTCAGCAAAATACCGTGACTCCAGAAAACGGCATTCCCTCACTGCGGCAATAGTAGTGAGCAGACAAACCGAACAACCACACGATGCTCGCAAAAGCATTCAGACGGTCTAGCTCCCCGTTAAAGGGTGCGAAGCGTATCGGCAGGCCCAACATACTTCTGCCATGGCAAGCTGTCCAAACTCTGGCTTACCACAGGGTAAGACCATGCACCTGGCTGCATAATGCGTGCCTGCCACGTTGTTTACTATGTGCGACTATTCACAGGACTCTTGATGCATTCCGTGCAAGCAGACCAAGGGATTCCTTCCCCTTAAACGGGGTCTAGTGTGTTGCAGTGTAGTGGACGTTCGGCCCCCATATGTGGTGGGCTACAAAACTGCGCAGAGAGGTCCGACTCAGCCCTTCTCCGGTGCAAAAGCCATATGGATTCGCATAAGTTGTGTCGAAACGCCGCTAGCGTATTTCCATCCCATGGCTCCAATGGCAGTTGTTTTACGTCCTCCTTAATACAACTGTCATCATGCTAAACCGAGGTGAGATGGCGGAGTTGATTATGAACAACCGCGTAGCCGCTGGTGCCGCCCACCATGCATTTCTGCAACAATAAAGTGAAACTCGCACTGTTGTATCCACAGGATCTGTCGTGACAATGCACATCAGAGCGTGCGAAAAGCTTGCAGAGCGCCGCCGAAACACATCACACTGTCACTGCTGTTCACAGTGGGACTTCGTAAACATGCCCGGCTGTGGAGACATATCAAGGCCTGGCCGGGCCTCGTACATACTGAAAGGGAAGAGTAACACAACCACAAAAGGGAATTAACATTCCTAGAGTTTACCAGATGTGCTGTAGAGTGTACTAGATTTCTATCCTTCTCCGTCTAGCCAATGCGGTTGCCATATATATGCATACTTTCTGGTCGTAGTAGCAGGATGCGGCAAAGTCGGAGAGACCGTTCTCTCACTGAGGTAGGCGACGTGCGCGCACAAGCTGAGGAACACCTCGATGCCCGCAAAACCATGCGTTTCCACTGGCGCTCAGCCAAATACTGTGGTTACTTCCATCGGCACGAAGCTGGATTCAGCCAGGGTATGCCGTCCAAGTGCCAGCTTCAGAGACAGGCCAACACAATGCAGCTGGCTTTTGGATGCACAGGAATCCCACAGAATCCTTTGGGAGGCCAAATAAGACCAAACCTGTTCGCCGGGTACTTCAGACGGCCACTGCAAGCACCGTGATGGCATGATTTCAGCTCGACTTTGTCTACTACGTGGATGTGCTGTGGGCACGCTGCGCCGAAATGCTAAGCGTGAACGATAACCAACGATACGCTTACAAATTGCACCCTCTGTGAATGCGGCGTAAGTTTCCGCACCGAAACAAGGAGAACCAGCCTCCAATGCGTGTGCGTTATCAGTTGCTTCATAACCCTTCGATTTTCCAACAGTAACGAGGATTCGCACACTTCACTTTAGAAACGTTGCCTGCCCCTAAGTATCCCGTGATGGTAGTCGCTATGTGTTGCCCTTGGCACAATTACCATCACGCACAACCGTGGAGAGACCTACTTTCTAGCCACGACAGTACGCTAGCGTAATGGCATATATGGCATATTCCCGCTGCTGCAGTAAACGCGCTCACACTTTCTGAAAAATACCTCGATGCTCACAAACGCAAGTAAGTCCACTAGCGCTCAGTCCACTACTATGCACAATCCTCTCAACGGACGAAGCTGGCATCTGTTGTCGGACGCGAACCAACCACAGTCTCATTGAAGAGTGCAAAACGATTACCGCCCACCGCTTAGTGTGTGGCTGCGAAATCGCGGCTTATTCGGAGACCGACGAGAATCGAAAACAATGAAGGCATGCTTGCAAGCACACCACTGGCCATCTCCGCGTTCGCCTCATGCTGCGAAACTCACATTCGCGGCTCATGTGTACCTCACACGCACAGTTCTTCCCTACCACTCCCTGTTTCAGCATTTCATGCCCGACCCTGTCCGATAAGTGCAAAGAGAAACGCCCCACCAGTAAGCGTGCTGAACACAGAAGGACCACACTGCCAAAGCGGACAGCTCCCCTGCCTATTTTGTATGTGCAGCTTACCTCCTACGAACAAAATTGTAAATCGGCACACAGCGCTGTCTGCGTTCACTCTGGGTGCACTTCACCGTGCAAACAAACCACCGGCGCGGAGCGAGCGTATTCGTTGCGCTAGCATGCATCGCAGTCTTTTATCGCAGTGCTTCCCGCAGGGACCTGCGCATCGCCAGAACGCTTGGATCGCATTCGGTGCATACGTCCTGGGCCTCCCAACTCGCTGTTGCAGCAGACAAAGGTATGCCCGCAACACAGATGCATACATAAGTACACACGAAACGGGCTCGTATTTAGTGAAAATAGACTGCACTGCAGTTAGCTGGAAGCCAAAGGGTTTTTGAGATTCGTGGTACCACCAGCCTGATTTTCACATGCAGCACACGGCAACTGGTTCCTCCAATAAACGGTTGACATTCCCGCTCTGCTGAAAAACTGAAGACGCGAAAATGCTCTAGACGAACGGGGGACGGCATGCACGCGAACAACACTGGGATGTTTACATGGCGCATCTGGCTACTGGCTCTGGTTGCTACAAAGCCGTTACTCCGAGAGAGGCACATTGACCGGACAGAAGTCATATATTATTGAATCGCGTTTACTGGTGAATCAGACACCTTGATCGATCTCGGCAAAACTTTTCCACACAATTTGTGTGAGAGGGGCCATCCGTGGAAGCGAAAGCTCCGCTGTTCCCATGCACCGCGAAGCAAATCGTACCATACATTACCGAGCAATACTTTAAAATTTCAATGCGTTTAAGTATATATTGCACTTTGCACTTTACGGGCCCGCCAGTTGACTAAGGCTGCTTATAATATCGGTCTCCGTCTGCCCAACAGAAGACATCACGCCCCAGCAGATGCCAGAGAAGCACGCTTAAACCAGACGAAATCGTCAATTCCTCTCTCACACTATATCAACGAAACTGCACGCCTGCCTGTCTTCATAAATTCTGGAACATAGCAGTAGTTTTACCATCCCCAAGAGGACACGTGTTTCAGGTCCGCTCCTACCTGTGTGTGGTCCTTAGTTAGTTACAGTCGCCAACGATAAAACTGTCTTACGCGCTTAGCGCAATGAATATACCCACCCTCGATTCCTCTGCTATGTGTATCGCTTCGTTAAAATGGCAACCGGATATCGCAACCACAGAGAAAGCGTCGCCTCACTGCAGCAGTGGATGTTAGACGACAGACCCCACAATATTACGGCGCTTATATGTGGGGGGGCCCCGAAGTGCCCAATTAACACTGCAGATACTCATATTCGCAGATTCAACTGATTCCAACCGTTTTAAACAGCTCCAGTGCAAGCCCAACACCGAGTGGAGAACGTTTTGAATTGACTCTATGGTGCTTTGTGTGAAGCTGTTCTGTGCTAAAAGGCCAACAAGAACCAATATGCTCAGAACGTGCTCTAGACATCAAGTCCAAGCAGGGCGACAGTATACTACTCGTGTGCCGCTGCCCACTACGTTTGAGTTCTGCCAACGTTTGAGTTCTGCAGAATCTTCGGAGCCCCAAATTACCGTGACACTATGAATATTGCACATACTCCAAATAAAAGGCAGCAACATGAATTTAACCAATCAACGCATAGCTTGTACTACAGATCTCGTTGCCGGCGAGGCTCTCTTTTCTGTTAACGCTATGCTAGGAGTGTTCACCCAATTCGTGTTAAGAGGCCATCCAGCCTCGTCCAGCCCTCCACAACTCCTGTTCTCCGCAGAACAACTACTATTGTAAATAACTGGGCTGGTAGTATGTACTACTCAGCGTTTAGGCCAAATCATCGAGTAACCGCTTGTGTTTCCGCTTGTCGCATTGACGTGTAGACGGGCTGACTCGGTACTTCACCAAGATTGTTGACTCTCACCTTTTTTCGCTCTGCAGCTTCATAAAGCTGAACGCATGCTTGCCACCATGAGGCATAAAACGTGACAGCACAGGTGACTGCCAGGAGAAGTGAGCTAGCTCCTCAATGCGTACAGCCTGTTCACAGCAAGGCGTAATCATAAAGCAGTCAAGCCTTCACCCCACCGCTGCCATAGGCAAGCACACACAAACTGCATCGCACCACGATGCTCACACATCATGACCCCATAGCATCACTTAATTGCTACATTCGTAGAGCCTATCGTTGCACGGGACCAACAGACCTAATACTCCGTATACTGTTCTGCAAAAGAAGTCTAACTTCCAGTCTTTTACCGCTTATCGTGATCATCCGTTTCAGCACCTTCAAAAGCTAATTCCGAACGTAAGGTCCGCAAACTGGATAATTAGTCCTTCCCGCGCGCACGTCTGTAGCTTCAACCCTTTTCGGACGGTCTCAGTATAACAGCCAACACCAACCCTTGCAGCTCTCTCCAGTGACGCCGCTGAACGACCTACGTACTTCATTGCCTTCCATGCTGTAATCGCTTTCATGGAAGAGGAAGATGGGGGAAACTACCCTCCTCTGATTTTGAGGAATACACGAACATGGCGCAAGCTGAGGCGAGAGCATCGGTGGAAAATGCCATTGTGAAGTCATACCTGGGAGCTTACAACTTACAAAGCAGATTACTTGTGAATACAATTCTAACCGTCCAGAAGTAAGCGGCTTGACTGCGTTTGCTTTGACTGTTTGAATACTCTGCTCAGTTTTCGCCAACTGCCTATGTAAGCTTCGTCTTTTTGGAGAACCCCGAATACACCTTGTCAACTGATTGACGAGGCCACTGAATCATGGGCGTTGCAGCAGTAAAGCCAGCAAGGGTGCATCCATACAGTAAGCTGCATTGCTCGGAAGCTTGCAATGAGTCAAGTCAATAACACTGTCCATACATTAGCCTCACCGCAAGGACCTCATATTCAGAAATGAAACTGTGGAGCACATGGTCTACAGCGAGTACTTGGATCATTCGTATGACTGCATCACCGTGTACACTGGAATTTTGCGTTGGAGACATCTCTCGCGTCTGGTTCAGGTTCACTAATCAGGCAGGAGACAGCAACATCCAGCAAACCGTCCCATGTGCACAACGGCAAAACCCCCTTTTGTCGAAATGTGAATAGCTTTTCTGGAGTTTTTGCATACCTAGGCAGGGCGTGCTACAGTAAGGCCTTACCACCGTCTCCGCATCCGGGTGTTGCTGCAATAACATTTAAAATCCGCCTAAGAAGAAGTCCGTCTGGCTCTTTGCTTGCCTCCGCAGGTGCTGTTCACTAATTATTTAAGATGATTACATAACAGTTTCCCATTAGGGAATTTTTCGCACGGTCAATATGTGCGGCGTAGGCACTTTTAGTGAAATTGGAAAACGAGTGACTGGATTCCACTGTACCCACTTCTACCCAAGCTAATACATCGCTTAAGTGTTCCATTCCAACGCCTCGGTCATCAGAGAACCCGCTTCCATGAACTGACTTGTGTGGGTGTATGCTTCGTGTTCTACACCTATGCACGCATGATTACCTGCTGCGGTCGACTAAGACCTACGTCGCATGGATTGGGACCTCCTTCCGCAAGTATCCGATTATTCGCCCCAAGGTTGCTCCTTCTTTTGTTGGATTGTATGGCGATGAAGCAGTGAAATAACAAAAACAATATGGCAACTGTTGCGACTACGGGGCCCACGGCGAAGAGAGATGATCGAGCGGTTTCAGCCCTCTCTATGGATAAAGACACACTTTGGCCAATTACTGGAACTGCATTTTTATTGATATTATTCGAATTTATGGGAACTGGAGAGGCCAGCGATCGAGTGGCTCCAGCCGTCCCCGCCATTGCCACAAAGGCAGCGAAAAGTGGCGTTAAACCCTGCATTTTGTAGGTCGAATTGGACTTTAATAACCTTCGGTACGATAAAAATAGTGTGTTTCCGAAATTTCAATAAACAGGTGGAAGCGTTACTTTGTTTGAACTTCAGTATGCTCACCTTGGACTCTGCGATAATGGCGCGCGCACGTGCACAGGGCTGCAAGGGCGTATGCTGCAGAACACCAACCAATCCACGTCTGTTCTGCACGGTGCCACCATCATGCATACTTCCCTTGACTTGAGAACAGGACTTCCCATGTTTCCTGAATATGCAGGCAATACTTACCGTGATGTCTCATGCAGAGAAGGATTATTTCGTTTGTTGCTTCTGGACAGAGCACCCCAACTGCAAAGCCTTTGACTGGCACTGTGCCCAACACGCAGTCATCCCCTCCGCTGCATCATTTTTAGACGCACTCGCTAGTCCCCTTCCCCTCACAACTTGACTTTCAGGACACATAACATTGACTGAATTTTCCCTCCCTTCCCGTCTACTTCATGGCGCAGCGCCACGGGCTGCATAGTGCCACGAGGTTTTGCCGGGTTGCCTGCCAAGCTTTGCTATCGATCGAACACACATTTATTCAATGTATTTAGTTGTTCCGTCTGGTAAAGCAGTGTTAATTGCCACCTAATTTCCCTGGATGGGCCTCGCCACGGAAGTTCCATTGAACGCGGACTTCCCGCCTTCACGTATCAAGGAAACCCGTTCGCAGCGTCCCTTCCAGCGAAACGTTGGTCTTTCGCCATTAAATGGTATCAGGAACCGATATTCTTATACTTTACTTATCATTATTCTCGTGTGCAAGTTTTATGTACAATGTGTATGTTTGTAGGCCGACAACCTTTGGTCGTACATGTATCTTGGCACCTGACTACGGGCTACGCTACGTGCTTATTGATGGCATTGTAGTGCCTGCACACCTTTCCCCTCCCTCAATGAGTCTTCTGCATTCGGATGATTTCATCACTTCTGAACTAAGTTTTGCCATTTTGCGACAGTTTTATTTCAGCGGGTCCAAGAATCGTCTAGGAACAGTAGTCATCTGCCTTATGCAGTCGAGATAAATGCTTAGGATGAAATTCCTTTAAAAGCAGCTGACCATCGTCTTCGGTCTCCAGGTGTCCTGCCGCAGCGGCCAAAGTGCCTGGTGACAGTGGCCAAAGCGCCTGGAGCGGCGGGAGTGCGGGAGGCCTGCCATGAGTTGCAAAATCCTGTGCTGCAACTCAACGTGCAACACAGCACCGCATGCGATCACAAGGCTGCAACAAGCCCTCTTGGGCATATGCGTGAATACTGCATAGCACTACTGAAGGCTTCTGATTACATACCACCGCCAACTAAGGCCGAATGCAGGTTCAGGTGCAAACCTCAGACGGGCTTCGCAGCAGCAGAGAGACTATGCTGCAACTGCCTCCCCTGCCCCTGCCCCCTTCGCAAACAGCAGATTCCCTCTTGTTCCTGTATCGTCCCTAAAGATATCTGTATTAAGGCAAGCATTCCGCATGCCGCTGCTAAGCCACGGTGGGTTTCGGCTGCTTCTGCTGCTAATTACGCCTTCGTCGGGCACGTCCCCCTCAGTCTGGGAAACGGTTCCCCTGTCGACGATGCTGGTGAATTGATGTTGCTGCAGCCACGCAGAAGACAGCTTGCGTATGTGCAGTGCATATTGTCCTCTCACCTCTGGTTCTTGATACTTCCGAATTTTCTTGCCTGTCTAGTCCCTCCAACTCTAAGGGAAACAAAGCATGACAGAATGCAGAGTGCTGTCTAGTTTGGGAAAATCATGGGCCTCACTGGCATTGGCCGACTTCGCACGCTGTCTAGAGGAGAACAGTTGATGCACGCTGGGTTGGATGAAGCCTTCTCTAGGCAGAGGGGAGATAGAGGGCTGGCGCAATAGGAATAGTTGGCATTTCAGAGCAGATATAATACCAACTATTTGGGCCGCATGACTGGTACAACACCCATGCTTGCCGGATAAGTAAGAAAGGCCGAGTCTTTAGCCTGCGCTGTGCATACGCATGCGGAGGAGTCAAGGAATGCGTGTTGATGTTCAGGAGGAACTGCTCGTGGCGAACGCCCCCCAGTAATCAATTGAGGTTGAGCATCTCCCGGCCACTGAACGTGTTGTAGCTGAGGGTTTGCATGATGGACCCGCAAAAATTTGGGTGATCATCTGAAAGTTCTGGAAAGCCAGCATGAATGGTGTGGAGGTATACCTCGTACCGGGCGGCCTTTCGACAGCCAGGTCTAACGTCAGTCTAACAGTGTTACAGCGTAGATTAGGGATGCCTGAGGGCAACGAACGGAGGAATGCTATGTTGTATTATACACCCACTATGAACTAGGGAAGATGGCAGAATGCTTCGGTGAAATTCGCTGGGTTTACAGTTGCAAATGCTGAGCCATTGTGCGGTTGATCTTCTCAGTTTGCCTATATGCCCTCGTATGATTCGCGGCGGTCATGCTATTATCACCACTGCGCGGGATCAAGCCAGCTGACGCTAATGAACGTCGGGCCCCCGTCATTGATAATGACTTTCTAAAACCGAATGCCGTGACGCCTTCAGCGATGACTAACGAGTAACTGTGCCACCCATCTGCTGCAACCCAACTGGTATAGGGGAAGAAACGGATAGACTTGCTGAACCTATCCAGTACGAGGTAGATGCTCTCGTTTTGGTTAATTGATGGTACACCTGCTATAAATATATTGACGTATCCATCAAAATCCCTTTAGGGATCGGAAGGATCTGCAGGTGTCAGACGTTAGGAGTGTTTCATGGCTATGATGACACGCAGGCCGGGCGCGGAGGTACTCCTCGGCCGAGGGGCAGATGCTTGGCTACCAAAAGGGCCTTGGAACTCCCTCACCACACGGTTGACCCCTGCCTGACCCGCTAGAGCAAGGTTGTGCATTTCGCACGAAAGTTAAAAGCCATGTGAAGCTCGAATGTATCATTGGCGGGGAGTCCATAATTCGGCCCACTGAGGCATACAATAATGTGTTGCCTCCGAACTGTAGCTACACCTGCCTCGAATGGTGTGTCGGTCTGTAGTAGGAAAGCTTTCATTGCTATTTAGTATTTAATATACATCTTCAGTGCATCAAAACCTATCCAAGGGCTACAGTTGTAAGGAAAATGACTGCGTAAAATGCATCGATGACTCCAAATGATTTCAAACGTTTACGGAAGCTCACTGTGCGGGATGCGTTGAGTTTCTGGTTGGAGTATCCACCAACAAGTCCCATCAAATCCAGCTTTTCCTTGTGAGAACAGTTTTTATAGAACGTGCATATTGTTGCATCAATAAAATACCGATGAGAGGCATAATAACATATATTTGTTAAGTTTAGGATTCATGGGTCGCTTGTCCTGTTTCTGTATTCGGAAACTGGAGTGAAGGCCGAAATCCAAGCTCACGAAATATGTGTTCGCCAGTGACATACTCACTATTCATTTGACAGCTTGGCCGCGTTCCCAACTATACTCGCCTTTCCCAACAT
>CAJFCX010000472.1:0-16730 GCA_904066255.1 Eimeria sp. OTU-X
ATGGTGTTTTGATCGGAGAGTATGGTTGTGTTGTTTGGTGTGGAAGCAGGGGCGAGTATGCGGAATTATTGCGGGATAGAATGAAATATGCGCTGGATGTGTTGGTGTTATTCATTTGGAGATTTTTTGAAATACCCCAGGAGGTAGGTTTGAAGCTGATGGCCACATTTCGGATTGGGGAGGGAAGTAGATGTTTGTGGTAGTAGATGTGTGTTTGGTGTATTATGAGGTGGTGACTGGATGCTTGGGAGGAGCTGTTTGGTGTGCGGTTGCTAGTGGAGTTATGAGGTAGATGTGTGATGGTTCCGGTGTAGGAGAGGCATGCTGTTGAAACTGTGTTACCAGGGTGACTGAATTCGGGGGTTCACTTGTAGGTTGGCATGAGGGCGTGGATGCATTGTTGGGCTGGGTTGGGTCTGTTGTTCACCAGCCGCAGCCAGTGAGTAGACACGACATTAGTACTACAAGCTGCCATCTGTCGGTTGCTTGATGACGAAAGTAGATGTGCATTTTGTGTCCTATGTGGCTGTGATTGGAGATGCGGGGGGAGGCGTTAGCTGTGTGGTTGCAACTGGAGTTAGCAGATGGATGATTACTGCTTGGGGCGTTGAAGCAATGTATCGTTTTACATTTTGTTGTTAGTAGGGGGAGTGATTTGAGAAGTTTATGTAGGTTGGCATGGGAGTGTAGATGTGCTGTTCTGTTGGGTTGAGTCTGTTTTCTTCGCACTCAGCCCCTGAGTGGTCATGCGATTAGTAGTTTTAGCTGGCATTCCCTAGTTGTAGGTGAGATGGGTGGGTAAGCTTTGGGCCTCGTGCGGAGTGGTGCTGGTTGGATAGCGCTTTTGCGCTGAATTGGGCTTAGTAGTGGCCGGAGTGTACGCGTGCGTTCTTCGTTGTCGCATCAGCGGCGGTTGCCTAAAGTGTTTGAGGGATACAATGAAAGATGTTTTGCATATCTTGGTGGGGTTTGTTTGGGGATTTGTTCAGACTCCCGAGGAGGTACGTTTGAAGCTTAATCGCCACAGTTTTGTGTTTGCGCTGAATGGGACGGAGTAGTGGCAGGAGTGTACGCGTGCGTTCTTCCTAGTCGAATCAGCGGCTGTGGCTTGGAGTGTTTGAGGGATATAATGAAAGATGTTTTGCCTATCTTGGTGGGGTTTGTTGGGGGATTTGTTCAGACTCCCGAGGAGATACGTTTGAAGCTTACCGCCACTTAGGGTTTGGCGTTTAGGAACGAAATCTGCGTTTGGTGGTGACTGGAGGCGGGGGGGGAGGGAGGCGCGGCAAGTGTTGGGCGTGCGGTAGGAGGTGGAAATATGACGTTTATGGGGTTGAATTGTGTTAGTAGGGGGACTGTTATGTGTTGCTGTTATTTTCTTGGAGACTCCCCAGTTGGAAAGGATTGTGGATTGAGAGCTCACCTCTGATTAAGGTTCACTGGTGCCTGGTAAACAGTAGATGCGTATGTTACTTGGTTTGCTTTTGTTGTATGTGGAATATGCGTGGGTTACGACAGGGGTCATTTACGTATTTTCGGACGTGGAGACGTTCTTTCTACATGTTACTGGTAGCTGGCGGTGGCCAAAGTACGGAAAGGCTCGAAACTGTGAAAGCAAGAAATCTGCCAACAGTTATTTTATTCATTTCCGTAGAAACGGGGGTATTTGGGTTAATCAGTAGCTTCGGAGATGCGCATCCAGGCTCTTGTCGGAAGGTTGATAAATCACAATCCAGTGTTGTGTTTGAAGCGCGCTCATGAATGGACATTCAAGTTCTGTCTCCCGAATGACACATCACCCCAACCCCTCAGCTTGCACGCACTTTCTAAAACGCGGTGATTGGTTTTTACAACTACAGGATATCCATTCATGAGCACCCTCCAAACGCAGCACCCGGGGTGATGCGTGATATGGGAGACAGAACTTGATACGGGTATATTGGTCCTGGCGAGTTTGATGCAGATAGAATGGGTTTTGAGAAATTGAAGCACAGACAGAAGCCTGCTCTTCCTCTCCAAACTCACAGATGGCTTCGATCTTTGTTACATTTCGAGATGTTCTTACGAATGGACATGCGAAGACGCGGTGTGATGGGTTCCTATAACTACAGGAGAGCGTGCGTGCAAGCTGAGGGAGTGGGATGATGCGTGATAATGGGAGCCAGAACTTGATACGGGTATATTGGTCCTGACGAGTTTGATGTAGATAGAATGGGTTTTGAAAAATTGAAGCACAGGCGGAAACCTACTCAGGCTCTCATGAATGGAAATGCGAAGACGCGGTGTGACGGATTCCTACAACTACAGGAGGAAGTGCGTGCAAGCTGAGGGGTTGGGATGGTGCGTAATATGGGAGACAGAACTTGATACGGGTATATTGGTCCTGGAGAGTTTGATGTAGATAGAATGGGTTTTGAGAAATTGTAGCACAGAAAACCTGTTCTTGCTGTGCAGACTCACAGATGGCTTCGATCTTTGTTACATTTCGAGATGTTCTTACGAATGGACATGCGAAGACGCGGTGTGATGGGTTCCTATAACTACAGGAGAGCGTGCGTGCAAGCTGAGGGAGTGGGATGATGCGTGATAATGGGAGCCAGAACTTGATACGGGTATATTGGTCCTGACGAGTTTGATGTAGATAGAATGGGTTTTGAAAAATTGAAGCACAGGCGGAAACCTACTCAGGCTCTCATGAATGGAAATGCGAAGACGCGGTGTGACGGATTCCTACAACTACAGGAGGAAGTGCGTGCAAGCTGAGGGGTTGGGATGGTGCGTAATATGGGAGACAGAACTTGATACGGGTATATTGGTCCTGGAGAGTTTGATGCAGATAGAATGGGTTTTGAGAAATTGTAGCACAGAAAACCTGTTCTTGCTGTGCAGACTCACAGATGGCTTCGACCTTTGTTACATTTCGAGATGTTCTTACGAATGGACATGTGAAGACGCGGTGTGATGGGTTCCTACAACTACAGGAGGAAGTGCGTGCAAGCTGAGGGATTGGGATGATGCGTGATATATGAGACAGAACTTGATACGGTTATATTGGTCCTGGAGAGTTTGATGTAGATAGAATGGCTTTTGAGAAATTGAAGCACAGGCGGAAACCTACTCATGCTCTCATGAATGGAAATTCGAAGACGCGGTGTGGTGGGTTCTTACAACTACAGAAGATGGTGCGTGCACGCTGAGCGGTTGGGGCGATGTGTCGATGTGTGTGATAGATATGGAACAGGACCTAAAAGGGGTATATTTCCTACTGGCGAGTTTGATGTAGATAGAATGGGTTTTGAGAAATTGAAGCACAGACAGAAGCCTGCTCTTCCTCTCCAAACTCACAGATGGCTTCGATCTTTGTTACATTTCGAGATGTTCTTACGAATGGGCATGTGAAGACGCGGTGTGATGGGTTCCTACAACTACAGGAGAGCGTGCGTGCAAGCTGAGGGATTGGGATGGTGCGTGATATGCGAGACAGAACTTGATACGGGTATATTGGTCCTGACGAGTTTGATGTAGGTAGAATGGGTTTTGAGATATTGTAGCACAGGAAACCTGTTCTTGCTGTGCAGACTCACAGATGGCTTCGACCTTTGTTACATTCCGGGATGGGGGCGGAAGGAGTTCAAGCATGGGTGGGCAGTACTACCCGGATGATTGGGTTAGTTAAGGCCTGCAGTGTGGTGCGGGGGTCGTGTGGCTGTTCACTTTACAGGCAGTTTAGAACGTGCGTTGAACCTGTGATTTGGTGAGCATAGGGTAATGTTTTCACGTTTTTTTTGTAGATGCCTAAGCAGATTGAACGTGTAAACGCCTTCAGACTGCTCCGAGCCAACCCTAAACCCTCGCATAAGGGTTGTGCTTCGGCCACTCTGTTGTTGAATTTGTGTGGACTCCACTTGCATGCAATGCCGTATACGATACGCGATGGTATGAGGAATGTTGCATTTGCTATGAAAAATAGGCGTTCAGGGTTTTCTTAAAACCAGCTTGCTCATAGGCGTTCAGGGTTCTCTGAGCTGGTTTTGTGCACGTTAGCACGTTTTCCTAATGTAGCGTGTTAGCCTCTTCGTTCGCAGGAAGTGAGTCAATAAGACCGATATCCGACTTCTTGTCATCAGCAACGCAGCAATCCCACAGTTCTGCGTCGACTACAGGGGTACAGACGAGTTAACTTTTCAATGCAGCCTCCGCCCAATATTTCAGGGCGTGGCGATTTTTCCATGTGGCAATTCTGCCGCTTTGCTCTCTTTGCTGGGGTTCGTACTGCACATTCTTCCATAGTTTCATAGCAGGTCTGCACAGTCCAACAGACAGTCCTAAAGTGTCTACCAAACTAAAGTGGACATTGTCTGTCTTCTTTTCCCTTTGTGACGAGCTCACCCACACTTTGCTGCTGCCGGTAGCATGAGCTATGGGTCCTCAAACAGGCTCAGCCTGCATGTGGACATTGACGCACATACCCAGCACAAACTGGTCAACCTGTTAGTCGTTACATAACAATCCCACCAACTGCGGGGAAGGCGTTTTCATACAATTTGGACGAGGCCGACGAGACACAGGCCAGCACAACAGTCCCAGCTGGTAGGGGGCAGTGGGAGCATTATCATTTTTCTAGTGGCACTCTCTGTCAGCATTGCTGCCTTTCCCTTGCAGTATTTTAGAGTATACTGTATTCAGCAGCAGCAGCAGTGCGAAGCTTTTGCCAGTTGACTCCTGTGGCCAGTTGGCGTGGCCTATCTAGCGCGCAGACGCGGAGAAGGTAAAGGATCGTATCAAATGCGGATATAAAGTCCCAAAATGAATAGATCATGCTCGACATGAAAAAAATCATGCGCGACATGAAAAAAATGAAAGCCAAAGCTGCAAGTGCAAACGCCGGCTGGGCAGCGGCTACGAAGGACGCGACCGACCGTGCATGCACTTTAGTAAGCACGGCGCGTCTGCTGAAGCGCGCACGTGAACAAGGTAGCCGTCTATATTGTATGGGCTGCACATGCTGTACATGTCCAACAAATCCGACTGTTCCTCATGCCGCTGCGCCATCTGAGGCAACAGCAACAACGTATAGGTGTATGTTAATTGTGGTCCTTGCTCAATTGTCCTGGATAGCATACGCCGAGCTGCTTCCAGCTGCAGCCAGTTGCGGCAACCGTTGAGCTGCAGGAAAGCTGCAGAGCGTCGTTCAGCTACTGTTGCCGGCGCGCTCGCGGCGCCCGCAGTTCCTGCAGCCACGGGTGCTGGAGAGCTTCCCGAGGCGTCAAACGATCGTTTGCATCCCAACGCAAACATCCTGGGAGAGGGAAGGAAGCACAACAGCATAGACAATACAAAGGCACAGGTTAGTGTTTGGGTTGTGGAGCGCGGTGCTGCGTATATGCTGATATGTGGGCAGGACGTGGGAGAGGGGAAGTGGTAACTACCTTTAAGGAAGTCTACAAAAACGTTTTCTGCGGGGTTGACAGCGTCTTCAAGACTTGCGTAGCACGGTGACCTCCGGGAGCTGGGCGTCTCATCTGTCCGTTTGTTAGAGCGAGCATTGAGAAAAGAAAAGCTCCCATCTGCGTTTCTTTGAAAGAAGATTGAAGACCTTGGAGCCCTCAAGATCAGCTCCGTTGGAGGCAAACCCAGCAACGAAGCAATTGTCTGCAACTGATCCTCCTCGTCCACCCCAGGAAACAGTGGTGTACCTGTATGCAGTTCCGCTAAGACACAGCCCAATGACCACATGTCGATGGGAGGCCCGTAGGGGAGGCCTAGCAGGATCTCGGGAGCCCTGTAGTACCGCGACTGTATATAAGCGTTGTGCTGCTGGCGGCCTTCCCTGCAGCTGCTGCCGAAGTCAATAAGCTTCACGATGCTCTTGCGCCCTGCCACCAAGGCGATGTTTTCAGGTTTCAGATCACAGTGAACGATCTGAGCTTTCTTCAGCAGCCGCAGCGCGCGCAGCAGCTGTACTGCGAAACTCCTCACGGCAAGTGGTTCAAACCCTCGGAATTTGTTGCTTTGCAGAAACGAGTACAGATTGTGGCTGAGTAACTCGAAGGCAAGTACCAAGTGCCCACGAAACATGTGGCTTTCTCTCAGCCGAACGATATGGGCTTTCCCATCCCTATTCAGGGAAGCTAGTTGCTGGAGCACGTCAACTTCTTCTCGCCCTTGAGCGTGAAAGTTGCTTTTATTTTTCAAGATCTTCAAAGCTACTTCCTCGCCTGTCTTGTGATCAAACGCGCGGAACACTCGCCCAAATGAACCCGTGCCCAGCGGCTGCAGCAGCTGGAAACGATAACAAATGTGGTCATTTGCAAAAACTACATAGTCGCCCTCTGCGTCGCAGAAGTAGCTGCGTGCGCTGTCGCATGTCGCATTTATGAGCTGTCCGTTGCTCCTGCTTAAAGTGCTGCTCCTCCTGCTACCTTTTGCAGTTAGAGCTCCAAACGCAGCGCTACCGCTGCCACCCAGAAGAACCCTTGATGCTGCGGACTGAGACATACCATTTGGCGACCGACCCAAGGCCATTGCCAAAGCCCGACCCTCTGCAGCTGCAGCAGCAGCTGCAGGGCCCCCATAAATTGATGCGCGCTCAGTGCCTGCTGGCCTTTTCCTTAAAGATCCCCAGTAGTAAACAAATGGGTACTCGAGAATTTCTCTGCGTTCCCACGGTGTTAATTGAAAAGCAAACTGCTGCAACACTGCAATAGCTGACAGGGGAGGCGACCCCTTGAATATACCCGCCGCTGGAGCTCTTGCTGCTTCGTCTTGATCTGTTATGTCCTCGAAGGTGTCCTCTGCTGCTGCTGGGCTCCCTGCCCGGCCCGGCCGCCCAGACGCAGTCCTCGCCCTTTGACTGTCGTTCTGGTGAGGCCGATCTGTACAACGCAGCTCTTTGTGTGACGTCGCTTGTTGCTGCTGCTGTTGCAGGTCCTGCTGCTGCAGCTGTTGCTGTGCTTCTACTAAAGGAGGTCGCTTGTAGTTCGAGCTCCTGAGAGAGACATCTCCGGCGGGAGAAGGGTGTCCGAGCACCCTTTGCGCTTTTGCTGCGGCCCGCAGGCCTCGGCTCTGCGGGAGGGCCGGTAAAGTTGCTGTTGCCTCGCTTCGTGCTGCAGCTGTGTGGGAGGGAGATGCTGTCTGCTGTGCTGGTATTTTTGTGTGCATTAGCCTAGGACATAACGGATGTGCAGCAGCAAGCGGCAGATGGCGAGGAACGCGCAGGTGATTAGGTAGCGCCTTCTTTACAGCGCGTTTGCTCTCCAGAGCTGTCCCTATTTTGCTGAAAGCTGCTGTTCGTGCTGCTGCTGCAGTTGGGGGTAGCGATGCCGCCACTTCTGCTTCACTCGCTCCGCCGGGGATGCTGCTGCTGCTGCACCTGCACCCTTCCGTAGAGGACAATACAATCCCCTGACAAGTGTGCTGCCGCTGGTGCTCCAGCTGATGCTGAAGCTGCTGCTGCTGCGCTATTAGCCAATCGACGGCACCTGCCCTCTTGTAGGGTGGACCCCTATTTCTGGGTGTTGCTGCGGGGCTCGGTGGCTCCTGAACGGGAGCTGCATGGTCTTTTGTTGCTCCTGCAGCTGTTCCTGCTACGACAGCTTCCTCCGTTGCTTCTATATCGCCTGCTGCTGCAGCTGGCAACGCTTCTACTGCAGCAGCACACGCTGCAGCTCCCGCCTCCACTACAAAAGCTGGTGCTGCTGCTTGCGGTGTATTTGTAACAGCCACTGCAGGACAAGGTGGCGAATTTTCTGCCGCCGCGCTGTCTTCGTCTTCCGAGTCTTCGGCCCTTAAGGTAGATTCAAATAAATTCGTTGGTGCAAGACGACTCGCGCTGCTGCTGCTACTGGTGCCGCTGCTGCCGCTGCTGCGATCTCTTGTGCTGCTGCTACCCTCAACGTTAATTGCTTCCCAAGCAATGGAAGGCTCTTCAACAGACAACTCTTCTTGCTGCTGATGTTGCTGCCTGACAGAAGGCTCAAGAAAATATATCACAGACAATTCCTCAGCTTTTGCTGCTGCAACAGCAGGGTACCTCACTGCCTGATCTTCGTCTTCGAATGTCTCTCCAGCTGATATCAGAGCTCCTTCTTCGCTGCCACTGCTGCAGCAGCGAGAGAACTGCAGCACGAGCTGCTGCGGCTGCGGCGGCACCTGCTGGGTTGGCATGTCTTCTGATGATGCAACAGACAAGAAAGACTCGATGCTGCAGAGGTTCCCCTGTTGCTCGGCATGGTATGTCGTATCTTGTTGTTCCCGTTGTTCGTGCTGCCCGTGCTGCTGCCTACGCTCCTGGCTTTGCTGGTGCTGCCCATGCTGTTGCTGTTGCTCATGTTGTTGTTGTTGCTGCTCGCCATCTTCTTGCTGCTCATCTTGTTCTTGATGCTGTGGCTGCTGCTCAAGTTGCTCCTGCTCCTGCTGCAAATACAACGTCGAGGACGAGAATCTGCTGAAAGGCATTACAGCATCGAAAGCGCCCATTGGGCTGCCTGAGGTTTCGCCCGTGCCTGCCTCATATACCACTCCCGTGCTGGGCGTTATGTCGGCAGCAGCAGTAGCAGCAGAAGTAGGAGGAGGAGCAGTAGGAACAGCAGTAGCTGCAGCAGACCCAGGACGATATCCCCACCTGCCAAGGAATCGTGTCCATGGTGCCTCTGATGGTTTCTTCCTCAAGGATCCTGGGTAGCCATATTGTTGCTGTTGCTGCTGCTGCTGCTGCCGGTGATGCTGCTGGCATGGTTGTTGTTGCTGCTCGGGTGTTTGCTTCGCTATCCAATCAGTCTCTGAATTCGACCCCTCTTCTACTGGAAGCCCTGCGGTCCCCTCGCACAGCACCATCTCCTGGTGGTGGAGCTGCTGTTGCTGCTGTTTCTGCTGCTGTTGTTGCTGCTGCCAGTGTTGTTGGTGCTGCTGCCCCTCCTGCTCACGGGATGGCTGGGGTCGTCTTTGCAAAGAACGCAGCGCGAATGCAACAGCAGCAGCTGCTGCCATGAACCTCGGTCTACTCTTCGAGCTACGCTCACGTTTCGTTTGCCGCTGCTGCTGTTGTTGCTGACGTTGCTGCTGACGTTCCTGCTGCTGAAGCATCTGCCTATCGGCATGCTCAAGCGGGTCCTCGTTCTGCGACGGATGACTCGATTCTGGCTGCAGTAACAGCAGCATATTTGTTCCTGCTGCTATTGCTGGCGCCTCAGATCCCTCTGCTTTAAAGGATTGAGGCGTGTAACAGCTGCCTATCGAGTCGCCTCTACTGTCTTCCTTCCCCATTCCCTCCATCTTCCACGCATGCACTGCTGCAGCCAATTCGCCCATGATGCTGCTGCAGCTGCTGATGTTGCTGATGCTGATGATGATAATGATGACAATTACGATGATAATAATGATGATAATGTTGCTACTGCTGTTGTTGCCGCTGCTGCAGCCGCCGCCACTTCCATTCCCGTGGGCAAGACGGCCATCCGCTGCAGCTACCTTGCAGTGGCAGCACAGGTGGACAGGAAGTAGCAGCACCAGGAGCAGCTGCTGCTGCTGTCACTGCTGCTGCTTGGGTTTCCTTTAAGGCTTCCAACCTCCACCCAAGAAGATATTAAAGATGCCACTGTTGCTGTTGCTCTTGTTGTTGTTGATGCTGCTGCTGCTGTTCCAGCAGCTAGAGGGGACGCATAGCCACTCTACGATCCCTCCTGCAGCATTCGTGCTCCTAAATCTCCTTAAATGAATCCATTCAGATGCAGCATCAGCGCTATACACTGCGGCGGCAAAAGTAGTAACAGCAACAGGGCGGCGACCAGCCTGCATACATGCCTGCCTGGTGCATGAGGCTCTGATGCTTAAGTCCCCTTTCCAATGACTCAGCAGCAGGGGAGTGCTATGAGGAGGAATCAGTGCTGCTCTTAGTTGTGTTGCTGTTGATAGTCGCTACTGCTGGCTTGGTTACCGCTGGTATTGCCGCTGGTCAGGGGAAAGCAGCCCCGGGCTGTCTGTGTGAGTTGTGAAGGAGCAGTTAAGCATACACAGAAGCGACTTATGCTGCAGAACAGCAGCAGCAGCAGCAGCAGCAGAAGCAGCAACTAAGGACCGCGTGGCTCACTGGCTCGGTGACACTGCAGCTTGCTGCAGCAAGCTGCAGCAAGCTGCAGTAAGCTGGCTCGGAAACAACTAGAGAACAAGATTAAATTCCATTGGAAGGGAGCAGCAGCAGCTGCTGCTGCTGCAGGTGTGTGCCTGCCTCGCTGCTGCAGCGTCGATCCGCAACAGCAGCAGCAGCAGGGGGAATAAGAGTGACCCGTCTTGCAAGGAGATTGACACCTAGCAGCTGTTTCTAATGAGCACAAGGATATGCAATAAAATTAACAATTTTATTCCTTTAAAACCATTTTTTTAAAGAGAGCCACTTTAGCAGCCCCTGCTTCCTTCAAGGCTCTGTCTTGCATGTAGGCTGGCTGTCCCAGGTGCTCGTACAGGCTTCCGCTGCTGCTGCTGTTGCTGCTGCTGCTGGGGTTGCTCCTGCTGCTGCTAACAGTACTATAGGCTTCACCATGGCAGAGGTTATTTCATCCGTGAATATATAACAGAGTCAAGTTGTTTCAAAGAACCACAGTGGAAGTGCCCGTGTGCCGCTGCTGCTGCTGCTGAACTCTCTGCGCTGCTATTGCTGCTGCTAGACAGAACACGAGTGTTGCTGCTGCTGCCTTGTACAGTGCGAAAGAGGCGTTTCTTACAGTTGTACGTTTTGTTAATGCTGATACTGTTGCAATTGCGGTTTTATGCTCTCCTGTTGCAGTATTACTTTCTAGACAAACACAGAAACAGCAGCAGCTGCTGCTGCAGCAATCGCGCCACTAACCCTCCTCATGTGGAGTTCCTACGGTATTAGAAAGAGGGCAGTCATATACACAAGCAAAAGCACCGGGAGCAGCCTACTTTGGTTTCTCGCTCTCGTTGCTGCTGCTGGTGTTTTGGCTGCTTTTGCTGCTGCCTCTGCTGCTGCTGCTGGTGTTGCTTGTGCTTATCCACTGCGACTGTGTACATGCGAAATAGAAAACGTTCGTCTCAGCTGCCACTGCTGCTGATGCTTTGCGTTTAGATGGTGCTGCTGTCTTGCATTTCGATGTTGCCGCTGCTGCATCTGCTTCTTCGCTGCTGCGCTCGCTGCTGCTGCAACGACCGGACCGCTCCTGCCCACTGGCCTTTCAATGGAGTAGCTAGAGCTGTGTAGATCAATTAACGCTGAAGTTGCTCTGGATAAGCATGAACGCATGCGTGCACATAAGTGCATGCATGCATTCATGTTATGCGTGCATGGGACGTATGCATGTAGAGCTGCTCCTCGGTGCAGTCCCTTGGGCTGGCTGCGTACCTCAGCAAGGAAGATGAACTGCAGCAGAGGCTGCTGGTTGTTGACTTGACATGACGGAGGTTGAAGCTGTTGTGTTATGCTACTGCGTCGTATCCAACGTTATGCAGCGGCGTGCTGCGTGGTGCTGCTGCTGCTTTTGCTGCAGACACTGCTGCGGCATCTTGTCTTGCCTCCAGAGGAAGCAGCAGCAACATATGTGGTCTCTCTGTCTCCATCTGTCTCTCTGCCTGTCAATGCGGCTTAGTCCAACCCAACCTAAACCCTAAACCCTAGACCTTGGCGTCGGAATTGAATAACGGAATACAGGAATATTGGGAAGCAAATGCAGCAGCAGCAAAGGTTGACTGCTTCTACAGCAACCGCTGGGAGCAGCAGACAGCACGGAAACACACAACGAAGCATTTGCCCCTGTTGTTTCTGTTGCTGCAGCAGCACCTGCAGCTGTGGCTGCTGTTGCTGCAGCAGCACCTGTCGCAAATAGCTTAGCTTACTGGGACTACCCTTGAACCCCCTCGGTGGTGCTGCACATTCGTGCTGCCGTTGTTGCTGCTGGCGCTGCTGACTACGCCGTTACGGCCGTCTGCCACAGCCGCAGCTGGAGCAACAGCCGCAGATTCTGCTGCTGTCAAGTTTTTACTGAGGGGAAAGGTAATAAAGCCAAAGAAATGAGAACGGCAAACCGGGCACTTCTCTTGGTGCAGCGCCTGGAGGCACTCTAAGCACAAAGCGCAGTGCCTGTAGCAGCACCAGCAGAAGCAGCAACAATTCATGCAGCAGGTAACTCTGTGGGGCTGTACATGCATGACTACCTTAAACACCAAGCTAGCAGCAGCGGCAGCAGTTGCAGATCCACCAGAAGCAGCAGCCCAAACAGCAGCACCAGGGCAGCAACCACCAAAGGCAGCAGCCGGACCAGCAGCAGCACCGGGCCCAGAAACAGCAACAACAGAAGCATAACCCTCATCAAAGGCAGCAACACCAGCACGCAGCAGCAGCAGCAGCAGTTGTGTACCTGCACGGGTAGAGTACGACATTCTTAGGGTTGGTCATACAAACGAGGCATTCAAGGTCTAATGTGCCACTGCTGCTGCTAACACCAAAGATGTCTCCCTTCTCTTGTGGTTTATCTAAGCTTCCTCCTGCTAGCAGCTGTCTGTACACCTCGTAGCGATGAGATACGTAACATGCAGGCAGCGGTGCTGCTGCAGCTGCTGCTGCTGCCTCCACTGCAGAGACACGAGATCTGCTGCTCGTTGATGGAGGAGGAGGAGGCAATGGACGACAACGCAGTAACAGCAAATGACAAGATGCCTGAACACACAACTCGCAGCTTGCAGCCTGTATAGCAGCAACAGCAGCAGCAATAGCAGCAGCAGCGTATGATTCTGCTGCGAAGAGTGTTGGCCTATCTGCAACACAAAATGCTTGCAAACTCGAATACATCCAAATAGCAATGGAAGAAAGTTGAATACTGCAGCAGCAGCATCAGCGAGATCTGGAGCAGCAGCAGCAATAGCAGCAACAGCAGAAGCAGCAACAGCAGCACAAAAGCCGGCGCAACAAACCTCTCCTCTACTTTGCAAACTATGCGTGACCAGTGGCTCCTTCTCTAACTGAAAGACAAACCCATCGTAAGTGCAGCAGCAGTAGCAGCAGCAGCAACAGCAGCAGCTTCAGAGCAGAAGCAAAGATGTGTCTCATCCACAGACACACCAAACAGGCCTACACTCGCACAGACACACGCCTAATGGCCCCACAAAGAAAGCCGACATAGCAGCAGCTGCTGCAAGTGCTGCTCTTGCTGCAGGTGCTGCTGCAGGTGTTGCGGTTGCTGCTCCTGCTGCTCTTGCACGTGTTGCAGTCTTACAGGGGAGCCGCCAACAGATGCAACGACAACCAACGGGAAGACCGCCTCTGTGAACGGAGACAAGCGGCCAGCTGTGTTGTCCTGCAGCAGCATCAGCAGCAGCAACAACAGCTGTCGTATGTTTGGATAGGCAGATGGATAGAAACTTCCTAGGGTTTAGGGTCTAGATGGGACTACTTTAACGATTAGAGTTTACGCTTTAGGGTTTAGGGACGAGAAGAGGGTATAGACGACCAGGTATTGTGGACTTCAGGGTTTAGGGTTTACGCAAGGGTCTAGGGTTTAGGGTGAATGGTTTACTCGATCATGTGTAAAGAAGCGAAGGCGGTGTCCCCTCCCAGCAGGCACACTAAACAGCACAGACAACGCAAACCCTAAACCCTAAACCCTATACCCTAGGAGACCCTATACCCTAAACCCTCGAATGGTGCGGCAGCAGCATTCCAAGCGCAGAGTGAAGCAGCAGAAGCAAGACCACCTGTAGAATAGCAAGAAGAGCAGCAGCAGCCGTACCCGCAGCAGCAACAGTAGCAACAGCAGCAGCAGCAGATCAGTGCTTACATCTGCGGAGCAGACATAAGGCAGCACCCATCGGGGCCCCACGGCATAGCTGCATTGTCATTAGCAAATGTACCTATGTTGAAGCGGCCTGCAGCAAGCAGCAGCAGCAGCAACAGCAACAGCAGCAGCGTGCATGCATGTGAGCTACTTCCCATAACCAACAGCAACAAAAGCGGCGAATACAGATGATTTTCCAAGGCCCCATCTGAACATGACTATGCATGCGCATGCAAGCAGTGTTGCAGCGCCAGCAGCGCCCAAGCTGCTGCTTCTGCTGTTGCTGTTGCTGCTGGGGCTTACGGCTGCTGCTGCTGTCGCTACTGCTGCTAGGCAGCAGCCGCGCAAGGCGGCGGGCAGACCCAGACAGCAGGGATTGTCCATCGCTGTTGTTGTTGCCTTTGAGCTGTGCAGACAAAACCCGCAGCCAAACACTAAACCCTAAACCCTTATCCCTACACCATAAACCCTGGGGGAAACCATTCAGCTGCGCTTGCAAGGGTTTGGAGCTGGCGGCATTTAGGGTTTGCAAGAATTTATTCAAGCACCCATGAGGGT
Source organism: Eimeria sp. OTU-X (assembly GCA_904066255.1). NCBI lineage: Eukaryota > Apicomplexa > Conoidasida > Eucoccidiorida > Eimeriidae > Eimeria > Eimeria sp. OTU-X. The sequence goes on from CAJFCX010000472.1 coordinate 14,340, forward strand.
TTGAGTTACGGGTGTGAGGACTTAGGGTTTAGGAGCTAGGGTTTGGGAGTTAGGGTTTAGAATTGAGGGTTTTGGGTTTAGGATCGAGGGTTTAGGGTTTACAAAGGTCTCCATAGCTTTCTGACCAACACCCCAGTAGGCTCTAACTGCTGCTGTTGCTGCAGCATCAACAGACACCTCAAATCCCCCTCCAGCTAGTGCAGCAGCAGCAGCAGCTGCTGCAGATGTGGATGCAGCAGCAGCAGCAGCTGTTGCGGACGGGCTGCTAAGCAGGGCTTCCCGCTGCTGTAAGTTGCTGTTGCTGCTGCTACGCTCTCTGCGGCTGCTGCCGCTGCTGTAGGCAGCAACAATAGGGCTGAAGAAGCTGTTGTGGCTGCTGCTTTGGCCTGTGGAGTCTGTTTGATGCAGCAGCAGCATCTCCTGCTGCAGTTCCTGCTGCAGTTCCTGCTGCTGCTGTTGCTGCTGCTGCATCAGCAGCAGCTGCTGCTGATGCTCCTCGTTCTCTGCCACCTCTCCTTGATTAAGAGGAAGGGGATCATAACAATACACCTTAACCTCAACAAGAGGCATAGCAGCAGCAGCAGCAGGTTTGTTGTGCTGCAGCAGCTTCGTAAAGTGTACTCGCATTAGCTGCTGCAGCTCATAGCGGTAACGACCAAACCCAGCTAGCAGGAGCGCTTCCTGTGCAGCAGCAACCGCAGCAGCAGCAAAAGCAGTAGAAGGCGCAGCAAAGGCTGCAGGGGCAGCAACGGCAGCAGCAGCAGCAGTGACAATCCAAATCTGCGATCCAGTAGTTATATCAAGACAAAAGGTAACCAGACAACGCAGCAGCAACAGCAGCAGCAACTGCCGCAACACCAAAAGAAGCAACAGCAACGGGAACAGCAACTGCTGCAGCAACAAAAGAAGCAGCACCAACAATGGCAGCAGCACCAGCAGCAACATACCGGTTGCAGCTCAAGATGCTTCCTAATATGCAGCAAAGAAAATAATCTTGGCAGCACACTTAGCAGCCACAAAGCAAACAGCAGCAGCAGGAGCAGCATCATTACGTTATGTGCACCAGGAGACAGCTCAACGTCAGATATCAGGCTGCTGCTGTTGCTGCTGTCGTTGTTGTTGTCGTTGTTCCTGCTGCTACTGCTGCTACTGCTGCCACCGATTGCAGCAGCAGCCGCTGACACCGTTGCTCCTGGCATCAAACCGCCATTTTCAGCCCCTGCAGCAGCAGCTGCGGGATTAGCAGCAGAAGGCCGCAGCAGCAGCAGCAACACCACAACCACTACAACAAGAGACAACCCCCTCCTAGCCCGTGAGACAACAGCAACAGCTGCTGCTGCTGCTGCTGCTGCAGCATCTGTTGCTGCCCAGGCGGCCATAGTAGCGAAGAGGCTGCTGCAGCATCGGATGCGGTGCTGCAGCGTCAACTCTACAAATTGTAAGGAAGCTGTGTTGCTGCAGGGAGAGAAGCAGCAGCAGCAGCAGCTTCAGTAGCAGCAGGGAGGAGCGGCTGCTGCTGCTGCTGCTGCTGCAGCAGAAGGTAGGCAGACAAGAGTGTCCTAGGCTTTTAAGTAATTTTCTTAAGAGTTTAATCGAGTGCAGACTCAACAAGGAAAGAAGCAAATGCACCAGGAGCGACAACAGCAGCAGCAACAACAGCAGCAACATCAGCAGCTGCAGTAGCGACGCCTGCTGCAGCGGGCGGGCCCCAGGAAGGCTACAGCCACTCACGAGCACCAACTGGCAGCGATCTTAGGGTTCGTCTGTTAAACCCTAAACCATAAACCCTAAACTCTACACCGTAAACCCTAGACCTCTTAGATGTGCGGAGAAAGGTTTGAGTTATTTCTTTCCTCTTTGTTGTCTGTACCTTCGGGGCCCCCCCGGCCCCGCTAGGGGCCCACAACGTAAACTCTAAACCTTAAACCCCAAACCCTAAACCCTAGATATAGCCCGTAATGAGTTCTTTATTCTCTGGGTGGGAAGATGCGAAGGGGGAGGGCCAAACTGCCCAGACATCCGAGGCCCCCTCTGTATATACAGAAATGAGGTTACGGGTGAGCAGCAGCAGCAGCAGCAACAAGGACAGCAGCAGCAGCAGCAGCAGCAAGAGCAGCACCAACAAGAGCAGCCGCAATGGAAACAACAACAACAACAGCAGCAGTGGCAGTGGCTTCTGCGCTCCGCCGGTACCGGTACATGCCTAAACCCTACTAAACCCTACTAAACCATAAACCCTAAACCCTTGTGCTTGTGGTGGTTTTATTAGGGTTTACTGAAGACACAAGAAGAGAGAGAAAAGTTGCTGCAGTACTGCAGCAGCACAGCAGATGTGCACTGTCTATCCAGCTGGATGGATGTTACCTTACAAACTGCACCACAAAACACAGG
>CAJFCX010000473.1:0-16725 GCA_904066255.1 Eimeria sp. OTU-X
TATATATATTGAATAGAGGTGCATAGACTAAGGGGTTGTATCTGTTTGTTTTGTGTTACAAGAGGAAATAAGTCAATAGGTGTGCCTTTCGCTGCAGGTGCAGACGCAGGCTATGATAGACGCAGAGACAGAAACCTCAGATGTTTTGGAGATGCAAGAAGGTAAGAAGTTGAAGGATCCTCTTATCTTCTTATAAGAGTCATCAATGTAGAGAGAGAATTCTAACAGGATAACTGGCGCAAGCTGGGTTAACTGTTGGGGGCATCGAAGGAATTAAAAAATTTATCTTTAGTAATCGTACTCTCCAACTGCAGCAGACAAAATGTCTATCAAGCGAGTGTTGCCTGTGTTGGATGGTTCTTTCTCTGCAACTCAATGACCATTCTTCTGGAAAGTCTAACGATTTATAAATATTTGCTGTCATTGCCTGGCCGCAGAGCTGTCGTCGAAGATTGACATATTGCAGAATGCTTTTGAAGAGGTAAACAGCAACCCTTAGCCTATACTAGGTTTCTATATTTAGACTAGTGCTCTACATCTTAGGAACTGCCAATCCATTCATATGCGCCTGTTCTTGCTTCATTTGTTCAGATTTGCCAGGAGCTAGATGCCGTCAGGAGAGAAAACAAAGCTCTCGCACAGTAAGATGCTCGTCACAGTAAACGTTTGTCAAATTTGCGAAAGAAAATGGTAGCACACCTTTACGAGAAGGCACTTCGCTTCCTTTTTTTGAATCAACGCTCCCTTAGCAGCACTGAGTATAAGCACCATGGCAGTGCCAGTATGACACCCAGCAGGCTCCGATGTGCCTCAAGTCTATCGTCATGATTCTTCAGCATACGCATGCTGCATTTCAGCACTGGGTATGTGCTACTTTTGGCAAGGTCTGTGCCATCTGCTGATGCGTTGTGTTTTACAGACAAGCATCATCAGCGGGTTCGCATGGAAATTTGGATATTGAAGAAACCAAAATCTTTAAGGGAACGTTTGAAGAGCGTAAGCAGGGCTCCAGTACCAGTACCCTCCCCGAATGCTTCCCCTTATAGTCCAGGTTACATAACAAAATACAATTGTCGGCATATGCCAGTCTAGTGATATTTAGAAAGTTTGACTTATATGTGTGTCAGCAGCTAACGGCGGCGTTTGCAACTCGAGCCAGTGTCCGGAGGCGCTGACCCCCTCGTGCCGAACGTCTGAGGTATGTCAGTGTTCTTATCGAGGAATCAAAGTGATGGATCGCAAGCTCAGTTTTATTAGTAAGTAAATTGCAAATTGCTGTAGACACAGCTGTCTACTCTAAACCGCAGAGGTTCCACAAGTCCTTGTTCATTTTGACTGAAGTCTGTTTGCCTTGCGTTTTTTTTTATTGATGTGCACTGTTGGACAGGGTAGTGAGCGGACGAAAGAACAAATGAAAATTGCTATGCAAGCAATGGAGAAAAAACTCGACCAAGCCTATTTGCTGCTTCAGGATGCCGAAGGAAAAAAAAATGAAGCAGAAGCTACCCTTGCCGCTGTTCAAGGCGAATTACATGAAGCCCGGCAGCAAATAACTTTTTTGGAGCAAAGGTGCAATCTTATGGAAGAAATGGACAAACGAGTGAGATTCAGTACTTAGTTTTGAAAGTGCAGAACAGTGCACTTCAGGGGAGACGAGGCAGATAACCAAACGGAATATTTCATCCGGCTTGCATGATTCAGTTGGTTGTTGTGCATGTTGTGCATTCACCAGACTTGGCGCATGCTGGAGAAACTGATATTAACCCGAGACCAAGGAAGTGGATTTTCGAGTGGCAGGCCATCAGCTATTGTAGGCGGAAATATTTGAGCATGTTGCCTTAACAACAGAAAACTATGCATTCCAGTTTTGGAACAATGCAGTGTAGCCGGATTCCGCAGGAAATTCCGGGAACTATTAGCAGGATCGTCAAGTTTCAAATTATTTGGAAGTTGCCACTTCTTGCGCAAAAATCCATGCCGTGTCCCTGTATAGTGGATCGTGCAGGAAATGGTAGTTCAGACCAATGGGCGTGACAGCACCATGGAAGTGCTTTAGTTTGAACTGCATTAGTTTGACTTGCTACCGAAATCATAGAGCGCGGAGGCTCACCACTTGACTAATAAGCCTTGAACAGCATTCGCTTTCTACAACAAAAGAAACGGGGTGTGCCAAGTGGGCACTGATCTGACGGAAGTACACCGCCCAGGTGTACGGACACCTATGATGCACTTACAGAGGGTGCATCAAACCGCGCTGTACTAGAATTTCTGCTTGAGCGAACAGTTTGCCGGGCTCAGTACTAGGAATTCACAATATACACTATTTCATCTACAACCATGAGAGCCTACGGTGCGGCACTCGTTGCTGCCTGCTCTATTGTGAGCAGTCGGGCAACGGACGTCCTGGAAGGACCTGAGTTTATCGATGTCCTCCTCCCAGAAGTTGGCCACGTGTTTGGAGTGACTTCCGCCCATCACACAACTCTCGAGGAAATGAACTTGTATGACTTCTTTTTTTTTAAAGCCAATGAAGGTTAATGCAATCTCTCCTTAGGCGAGTTCAAGATGTATACGTCCTTCCGCCTGCACCTAAATTGGAGGATTGCCTTTCTGCTCTCGTTGGGATTCCTATAACCCACCAGGTATACTCGAACCATATTTGTCTTCGTTAGTTGCATCCAAGCAAAGGATTCTCCTTCTCCAGGTCAAGCCATTCTCCGACTCTGTCAGCATGCTAGATGTCAAGCCATACCAAAACGCACAACTGAAGATCGTAAGAGGCTTTCAAATCCCTTGGGCCAAGCTCAGGAACCAAAAATATACTTCCCAGGCAGAGGCGCGCGCTGCGGAACTAGCAGCTTCTGTTGCACCAGTAAGTTTGACTCGAGCATAATTCGATTTTCCATGAACTGGAATATGCATTACTCAGCTAGTGGCCCTTGCGCCAAAATCCAAGTTCTACAAGTCGGCCTCTCTTTCAAGTCTCAGCATCGAGATCGCTCCCGGTCCTTACCAGTCCATGCTATATGCGATTGTCCAGGCACTTGTTTATGCCATTCTTGTAAGTAAATTTGACACCGTGTACAGCGCGTAGAATTAATTCATGCTCTCAAACAATTTAGGTTCCCGGAGCACTCAGAGGCATCCGCAGTGGGTAAGACACAAATGACGGCTGACGGTTCACGCCAGAAGCTAATGTAGACATTCAGGAGGTCAACTGCCCACGCCCAAAAGATGCTGTTGGGCACGGCATTCTTTGTTTTCCATTCTGCCGGCATTGTTATTCTCCAAAACGGTATGAAAAAAAAAGTACTTGGCTGCAAGCAATCTCGATGCATACAAAACTTACCACAGTGTTGTCCCTGAGAGCACTCATCTCCATCCCGGTGTCCTTGGCCTTGGGCCTTGCCGCCATGATGCTTGCACTGAGAAGCATGGACTCCGTTGAGCAGCTTCACAAAGTTCGAGCCCACCTTCCACATACGCATGGAATGGAAAGAGTAAGCTAGCGCGAACTTTCCGTCTATGATTTGCAGAGCATCTTCCCTTTCACAGGAGCCTCTTGCATGGTGTGCATGCATGAAACTGTATTGCATGTTGCTGGCCAATATGTCCTACCACTTACTTTCAAGGCAAGTTGGCACTGGCAGCCATTACGACACTTGCTTTTTCATCACGAAAAACACAGCTTAATGCCTTACCGATATGGTTTGGCAGGGATCATTACCGGCAACGTCATGCTGGCTGGGCTGCTCTACTTGGGATATCTCGTGGTTGTAGCGTCTCTAGTGTACCGCAAAATTAGAGAAGATCCTGACAGCCGAAAAATGCAATGCCGCATTGTTTCCCTCAATTGTGCATACATAGCCGCCTCAGGTGTATCCTTCTACACTAACGTAAGCCAACATCGCACTTTCTACTCAAAATATCAGTTCATCACCTGGCGTAGTTGATTGCGGTCTACTGCGGAGTTGGTGACTTTGTCGCTCTCGAGCCAGGTTAGCCCGATATTAAGTTCATCCACTGCTAACTGCTCCATATATATTTCCTGCAGCCGTATTCTTCACCGCCAACCGGATCTTTGAGCTTAACTTGGGAACCATCATTGCGATCATCGCCCTTCTGTCTATGTGGGGCATGGCATACCATGAACAAAGTAAGAAACTTGACATAATGAACTCTTAATCTGTAAGAAATCGACCGATTTCAGGTCAAATGGACCAGAGTGGAAAGAATGTATCATCGATGTCTTCTGTGGCCTTGTCGACTCACGAAGAATCTCGCAGGGCTCTCGAAGAAGCGCTCCACGAGATGCGCACTGGCGTGTACAAAGAGTGACCTCGCTCCTCGAACGTCTTTGGCAATTGCCTCAACCACACACGTTAAAACAACTTCCTTTGAGTTCTTTTGCAACCCATCACAGGATCTCAACACTACGAGGCACTGAGCTTTTAGCCATAGTAGCGGGGGAAGGTCTCTACAGTGGTATTCTGCAGTAGCCTGCCTCTAACGATAGGAACGAAAGATGCTGCCTCCTAGAAAGCCAACACTGTAACTACCTAAGACCGAAGTGTCCTAGGAAGGCTCAGTAATAAACCTTTGTTCGCAACGTTTTTAGAGTCTCCTTGTCTTGTCGGCTCAAGTCAACTGTGGGGTCTTGCGCACACGTAAGAAGTTCGATTGCATCTCTAAAGCCTTCTTCACTAAAACAAGTCCAGAAACCTTATCCCCGCCTTAATATGGTGATTCTTTCCACGTGAGCAAACGGACACCTCTCCAAGCATAAGCAGGGGAGGGGGAGAAGTTGTAGAGCAAAGCACACTACCGGGGGGATCACCCGTAAGGCCTCTAGAGACAAATAGAAAGAAAAAGCGTCAAATTCAGTAATATTTACATAGGAGTTTACCTATCAAAGATGACATTAAAGCCTTAAGTCTGCAACTAGCTTGCCGACAGTTAGTGCTGGTAACCACCGGTTCCCGCAGGTTCCCGCCAGGTTGTAGTCTCGTGGCCGACACAATAGCCTGATAGTGGGGTGTGTTTTGCACATGCACTACAATGATACACCATGTGAGGCCTCTAATGGCCTATTTTACAACCTATTCTATGACTGGGAATGATATATTACACTAGTGATGATTTGGAGCATTTAAGTATAGAAAGCACGAGCAACAGCCCATCGCGACCGTGGGACAGGCTGGGAAACTGAGGCACTGACCCACCCTTCAAGAGTCAAAGCCAGGCATACTGTTTTAGTTCTCTTTTCCTATACCCCAGGTCCCAGGTTGAGCCTATGACTGGGGGGGTTGCTGAGCAGTCATTTTGCTGCAGCTAAGTTGCCAGTCACGCGCACACCTGGGACTACACAACGGGAAGTACACATTCGCAGACAGGAAGCTGGGCCCTGGGGAAGGGAGAACCTCCAGATACGCGGCAGAACGTGGAATAGTAACTCGCGACGAAGAACCTTCTTCAACAGAGCGACACCCTTAGCGGAACCCAAAGCGGTACCGCGCACACCGTCACACGGCGCACTCTCAGGAACGCCATACCCAGCCTGAACTTCCGAAGGTGATACACGGTCCGCGCGTCCCCAGATATAAGGCCAGAGACGGAAACACATGAGGGGCTTACTCCCGGGAGTTAGTTTCCTGCGCTTATTGCAGATGGTATACAATGAATCAGGAGAACCCCGCAGGAGATGGGGAATCAAGATGAGTACTTATTGGACTAGGGAAGCATTAAACTACTAATCTCATCTGCACGCACGTCAGCGTAACTACACTGACGTGGCGGACTGGGACCGTGTAAAGCAGGAAATGAACCTTAGATTAGGATGTCACTAGGGGCGCTGAAGGCAAGACCAGAACCGGTTAGGTACGAAGGTGATCCCATGATATATGCTGCAGAGTTCGCACGGGCCCCAAGGCAAGAGCAGTCGTTGCCTGCAAACGGTCGTGTAAGCATATTTCGTGGCAAACAAACTTTTTCCTGGTTCTGAAGATGTTAGACAGGTTTCCAGAACTTTGACGAACTTGCTGAGGCCGTGATGTCTATCATGCGAGTGATAGATGAAATGCTGGATGACGCACAGAACCTTCTGAGGGAGCTTCAGGACGAAGTGTAAGAGAAACGTTATATGCAAGGATGTATCCCTAAGAGGTAGGGGACGCCTTATGCTTGCATGCACCAAGAAGCCAATTACCTGTTCGGGATGTGCGGGCAGGGGACACGCCTCACGTGAGTGCCCCTCGAGCAGTGAGCCCCTACGGCGAATATGGGAAATGTGTAGGAGGTGTGGATGTATGGGACACCACGCTAAAGATTGCCTATTGCGGGGACGATGGATGGTGGAGGAACCAAGGACGCGGGGGTAGATGGCTGCGTACGGGAGGGAGGAGATGGTGTTGCTGATGATGCCACCGCATCAACAAGAGGCGTCGGCTCATTGAGCCGCAATAGCGGCACCGAGGGACCACAACACGGAAACGGTGAGAGATCCCCTTCCCCTTTTTCGCTGCCGAACACCTTGAAGACGCCGGTGCCGAGGAGCGCCTGCTGCAGCAAGTGCATCTGCTGCACCCACAACTGGAGAAGATTGGTGACAACGCTGACGGAGATATTTCCGCCTCGCCTGAGTCAGCTAAAGGGCAGGATGACAGCCTTGGGCGTGACGTAGCGTCCCAGCTACCGCGGGGACAGCTCAGTCAACGAGGCTGCACGAAGTCACGTAGCCTTCGAAGAGGCAGGGGAAGCTTCGGCCTTGCAGAGCCCCGACACTGCAATAAAAATGCGTAGGAGGAGGACAAGAGGCCCAAGGAGATGGTAGCAACGCAATCTGGCGTAGCAACCACAAGCGAGGGAGGGAGATAAGTTGTAGTGCACGAACACTACACTATATATACTGTGTATTGATTTATAGACTTGTTTAGGGATATTGTGGGGATATAGAATGGGTTTTAGTAATTAAAAATTCAGTTACACCTTATACCTTGATCTGGGTGCCTACGTAGGCTCAGCAGAGGAGAGTGAACTATGTACTACAAAATTGGCGTCTCGGTTTGCTCGATGGCTGCATGCAAGCCCGCTGCACCTTGGCACAGCTTCTAGTTTGCAGATACGGAGTTTTTAGTTATTTTTAAAATGAAGTATCAGTTTAACTACCCTTGTCAAACTTGACACACCTGGACAAAGTGAGCAGGTGTGAGCAGGCTCTTGACGTGGGGAAACTGTACGGGACGGAGCAGCTGTCTTCAAGTATGCAAGATACTTGCGTGACTTTTAATTTTATGTATCAGTTTCGTTTGAGGGCAGATGTGTCATATGGAAAAAAGTTGCTTGGGAAGTCCCCCGTTTATCAAAAAAGTATCGGCAACCATGCTGCATGCTCAGCGCCAGTACATCATCATGCAGCAACTCAAGCTCATGCCCAGTAAAATTGCAGCTGGCCTTGACGCCAATTGTACCTTTTGGTAGCTGCTGCATGCATTGGTGTTGTCGGCATAAGAACAAGCTCGACACAATGGAAAGGCAACAGAAGGGCTCCATTTGTTCGCTGGCTTATGGGTCTCTAGCTGAGGCGGGGGCTACAGTTGACACCCATCTACTAGGATTATGCCGCCCCCATTACAAGATACCAAGCGCACTTTTGCCAGTGGCAAAATATGGATTGCCACATCCGCAAAGTGGCGCCGGTCTTCGGCCGTTCAGGGGAGTTAACGATGTCCTTTTTACACCGTATTGCCCATCTCTGCTCTTGGCGTGCACGCCTGAAGGCACCATTCTTACCTTCGACATGAATCATGAAGCATTCATTTCTGAAATGCCGGTAGCTGGGGAACCTGTTGCTACGCCCAATCCAAACGGCTATGCTCCTTGTGTCCATGCGAACAGGGACCCCAACACTCCTCTTCTTTTTTCTGGTTCTCCAAATGGCGATGTTATGGTATTTGACTCACGCATTTCAGGCGTCAGCGCAAAGCTCCTTGGACAGAAGTTGTGCCCCATTCTTCGTCTTCCTTCCGCACATGATGGTGCTCTCTGTGGAATCGGTACTGGAGTGGCATTGCATCCACAGTTATTTCTCACGGGAGGCCGCGAAGACCGGTGGATACGGGTATTTGACCTTCGTTTTCCATTTCACTACAGTTCCGGAGGCTCCAGGTGCGGAATCCCAACCCCATATCCGCTGGAAGCAAAGCGCCTAGGGCCGAGTGAGCAGGATAGAGACTGCCCTTCACTCTTCATGGCGTTTGATGTGTCCCCGGATGGCTCTTTACTGGCAGCATCTGTAGCTCGGTATCGTTCTGTTGAGAACTTCGGGATAGAGGGAATGTTGGAGGGTTCTGATGGTGAGACAATTCTCATCAGCCTTCCCGACGGTCTGCGGGCCATCAAGACCATTGCTTCTGCTGATGGATGTGCAGCGGATTTCGTTCAGTTTTCGCCCAACGCCAAGTATATTCTGCAGACAGGCGGTGTAGGAGCAGTACATTGCAAACTGTGTTGGCAGTGCGCATGCCGTTGTTTTTGTGGTCCGAGCTTTCGCCAAAGACACTATTGTGCGCCGCAGAAGGTCTCCAGCGGTTTCCAGCTTCGTACGCTCGCTTGCAATGGATGCGAACATGGATCTTTGACTGAACTACAGAATGGCGACGAATTTGGCACGGAAGATGCTCTCCACAGGGGCCGACTGATGCCATGCCAGTTACCGACTGGGTGCCGGTGCGCGTATCACCGGGCACAGCTTGTTAATCTTGTTCAGTCAAACAGAGCTGTCAACTTAAAAAGCCCCGCTGACGGTGCTGTTGCTTTTACTGATTCATTCTGCCTTTCCCACTCCCCTAAAGGCCTTCGCCTGCAGCCGAGTACAGGCGTTCAGATCGATCCGCCTAGAGGGGAGGATGTGTCGGTGAGATGCTGTTCACCGTCACTGCCACCGGCTGCGGGACGAACCGTTGGACTCCTCCGTCTATTACATTTTACGCTGCACGGCCCCCAGAGTGCTTACTCACAGAGTTGCAGACGGCGTTTCTGGGACCATCTCTTAAGGGCGCAGGGCTCAAAGGCTGTTGCGGCTAGAGCTGATGGTGCTGCTGCTAAGGAGGTGTTGCAGCTTATGGATAATGGCACGCAGCAGCAAGCAGGAAGCGTTGAAGATTGGAATCAGGTGTCTGAGAGCTCAACTGATAATGGCGGCAGCATTGAGTCGCCCGCAGTTTCAATGCGAGGAGCGAAAGCCCCCGCGACAACAATTTCCGAGACACGAGGAACCACCGTTAGTGACGCTCAGGCACAAACTAAGCCATTATTATTCCCACTTCTTCATCCACAACTATCCCACTTTACCTCCAGCTGCGGTCCAATCCACCCTGCTTTCGTCCGTGCGGAGGGGGCTACTTGGCCATTCAAGTGTCGCTTGTGGGGAGGTCTTGTTGTCGGGTATGGCGGCTCCACAGCGGATCGCTGTGGCTGCAGCCGGTTGTATGAGGGCCTGAAACTATGGGACCCCACAACAGGTGTCGTACTGAGCTGGGCAGAAGGTGAATTGGTGAGTGCAGGAGCAAGTTATCTGAAACTGCAGTTCTCGTCTGTAGGCAAATGAGACTGGCAATGCCCAACCTCGTGCTGCTAGCACGAGGTTGTGGTGGGCGAATGTTCAGCAATGCGCATATCAGGCAGCTAGGCCCGGCCACAACGTTTGCCATCATGAGCTGGTGCAAGGTGGGACTGTATACAGTATACGGCGGCAAATTGTGTGCTGTTGCTACTTTCAGGCGTTAGAGGACAGCTTAAGGTGTATTGCGCCCCTTCCGGATGTCAGCTCTGGCCTCCTCGTTACTGGAGGATATGTACCCTCTGACTGTGGCAAGCGGCAGTCCGCTTCATCGGCGGGATTGACGTTTTGGTCCCTTCAGCGAAGGGACGATCTGCTGATGGCCGCCCTTGATGGTTCGTTTTCGCTAGAGGTACAGTTGAACGACGAATCCCCTGGAGGTAGCTATGATTAGCAGGAAGTCCTCAACTGCCGTAGTATGGGCTTCACAACAGGAGAGTGGATGTCCTGATTCAGTGCTGTAGAGTGGCACTTGCACCTTGAATTCTGGAGCCTCTCATTGCGAAACTAACGAAGTCGCTTACTGTGCTTTCAGTTGCTTCAGCAGCATATTTTGCGTGGCCTCGTACCAGAGACCGGGCAGTTAACCAATACCTCCAAACCAAGTGGGGTTTGGATGACATGCGATGCTGCAACAATGTAGCTAAGTAACCACTGCACTGCCCGCACGTATTGTCATGTATACTATTAATTGAAACTAATTTCACCGAATGTTTTCTGGTATGATTTCGGAACTTGATCCGGGTATTTTGAACTGCACCAGTCGACAGAAAATAATTGCTCATAGGTTACGTTAATCGTCAAGAATTCGCCGCCGTCTGCTCACAGGGCGGCGTTTGGCTGCACCGCGCACAGCCCTGCCACGAGGCTTTGCTTCATTTTCAGTGGCTTCTGCACAGCCTGTATCGCGCGCAGCAGTCGTTAATATATCCTCTGCAGGTGCAAACAGACTCTCTGATTCTGAACAGTGCTTATCTGTGACGGCTGCTCGGGGCTGTTCCTGTTTCACGTCCGGTGCGTTCCTCTGTGTTTCCTCGGATTCGGCGTCAACCCGCAAACCGATGGAGTGCTCGGCCTCTTGCTGGGCTTGTTTTTGCTGCGTCTCCGACCCCTTGACTCCATCCTGCATTTCTGGCTGCTCCTCGTGCAGCTCCCCGGGACCAAATGAAGCCAGTGCTGGTTTCTTTGTTCCTGCTTGTGAATCAACATCCATGGAGGCTGGTGGATCTGCTGCACATTCAGGCAGTGGTGGAAGCGGTTGCTGCTCCACCAGAGCCAGGTCAATCAGCCCAAGCATCTCTGCTGCCTCCTCCTCTGTGAATCTGACACCGCAACATCACAGCAGAAGAAGGGGACACTGTAATGCGAAATTCCCCGTCATTTGCGCGGGATTCTGTAAAAGTAACTTGAATACAAATAAACAAGGTAACGGACCAAACAGGGGCACAGGAGCATTCAACAAGGAATGTGTATGCTAGGTGCATGTGTCGTAGCAAACCTGCTTGAACAGTCGTCTAGATACATGTATATCTCGACTGGCTTGAAGGCACCGAGATTCAGGATGGAGAGCAGCTCCAATTCTGTGAGGCCAAAACGATGGAAGAGGACGTCGAGGCACTCGCGACAGCGCCGACTGATTAGGGGTGACACTCCCCCAGTTCGAATGGCGCCAGTTCCACTGGCTCTTCTGTTGACAACTTGAGCACTGGGTGCCCGCTTTGGCGGGACTCGAATTCCTGTTGTATGGCTTCTTGATCGATCTGCGATGTTACGCGCATCCGTTGGTGCGCGCACGAGGTGTAGATAGGGGCATGTTTTCCGAATGTAGTCCTGCACCATCTGGTTAAACATATGTTGGTAAAGGAGTTCTTTAACTTGATCTAAACTGAAGCGTTCGACTGAGTAATCAGTCTGCCAGCTGACGCTGTCTTCACGATCATTGAATTTCCGAGGCTCCATATTTGAGACCATGGTGGGTGTTGAACTGCCTGAATTGACTGAGTTGGGCTTGCTAGCCTGTCGCAGTAAACACTCGACAGACGGCAGCAGTTGTTGTTGTTGTACTAGAAGAAGCATCACTTCCATATTCGTAATGGTGTCGCACCGCTCCTCCAGAATCTTCATTTTGCAAAGTTTACGGGATGACTACAGCGATGCCCAAATATCCGGATGCAGTGCTCATATCATCGACGCAGTGGTTCTCCCCGAAGTGCTGCCATGGACGCGCCCAGTAGTCGTTTAGCAGTTGCCACTATTTAGATTATCAGCTGAATATATAGGGAAGAAATATGGCAAGTCACGAGAGGGTTACTGAGTGTTATTATATGCAGATCTTTTAGGGGGGGCAGAGCCCCCTCTACCTGCTACTCATAGAACGACAGTATATAAAGCTTCAAATGACAGGCTGTCGATTGTGAGTCCATGATATCGTACGAAAATAATCAACTCTGGTCTAAAACAACATCGTCCAGGAGAAGATGCAGAGTCCAACAATGTCTGGGAGTGAAAAACCTGCTGCAGCGGCGGGCTTGCAGGGTTGTCCCTGAAGGAAGTCTGTAGAGACAATAATTTGATAAATATACGGCATTTAATAAATGTTTTTGTGCACCAATACGAAGAGAGGCTCGTGTTCCTGATGATCAAGCAGCTCTCCGCCGACCGTCTTCCGCATGCGTTCCAGTCCCACGGGTATCACTTCACGCCTTCACGCCTTCAATAAAAGCGAGGACATTCGGGACATTATTGGGATTTATTTCTATGGGTTTTCACAAATTCGATGAAATGGTTGGGTTGTAGTACTTTCTGATATCCTTTTTGCTTCGCGAGCTCATGCCAACCCATTGGGTGAAATATTAACTGGCGACGCGGGGGTAGCATTCTTTTCTGAGTGGCTCGAATGAGCTTTTCGCGCCCTTGTGGTTTATTTATTTTGCGGGAATACGGGGCAGCTCCTGTGTGTGGGAGGTAGATGGTGTGCCGTCAGCCCGGCAACGCCAGAACAGAGGGAAAGCCATGGACATTTTCCAGTGCTGTGCTTTTCTTCCGTAGATCCTTTCTTTTGGCAGTCTGTGCACGGCCCGAAGATGGAACAAGTCGACTTGTTCTTTACGCACATCCCGCCGGTGACGCGAGTCTGTCTCGTGTCCTCCACTCTGTTGATGGCCCTCTGCACGCTGGAGATCATCTCACCCTTCTCCTTGTACATGAACTGGCAGCTTGTTTTCACACACGGACAAGTCTGGCGCTTGATTACGTGCTTTCTCTTCTTCGGAACTTTTTCTCTCCACTTTTTCTGGAATGTTTACGTCCTTATTTTCTATTGTTCAACTTTGGAGGAACATCGCCGTAGTGCAACATTCCTGTGGATGCTCATCTGCACTGGAGGGCTTCTTCTGGTACGTTTAAAGTGCATACACTCTAGTAGATCTTTTAAACCTCGTTGGCGAGAAGCCGTTGCATCGCGCAGTACGCCATGAGTTGCACAGTTTTCCCTCCATGGCTTCTTTGCCCTCACCAAATATTCGAAACTGGCACTTTTTTCTGTTCTCTCATTCTGCAGGCATTCTCGTACATTTTCGGAGTGAGTTCGTACTTTTTTAGCGGTTCAATGATTAACGTCATGACTTACATATGGGGTCGCCGGAATCCGAACACTCGACTGTCCATTTTCTTCATGCCTGTGCAAGCTCCGTACTTGCCCTTCTTGCTGGCCTTGTTATCCCTTTTGGTGGGCTGGAATATGGCGGACCACCTCGTCGGCATTGCAGTCGGCCACTTCTACTATTTTTTCGAAGACGTCTATCCGCTCTTGCCGACCAGCAAGGGATTCCGCATATTCCGCACCCCGCGGATCTTGATGTGGCTCCTGAAGCAGTCGGAGGACTGAGGTTAACGCTCAACACCAGAATTTCCTCTGCACCGGCACCACTCGAATAGCTTATCAACCGTGGCAAATGGCTTCACCTAATAGGAGTACCCGGTCTGCAAATTGTTAGTGACTTCTGCAGGGCCAAATGGCATGGCGGAATCACCGCAAGCAGCCCATTCTCTAGCAGTGCAGATTATACAGTGAGCACGGAATCTTGGGATTCCGCCGGCACTCGTGTTGCTACCGCTGTTGTGAAATTCCTCAGGCTTGCTGGCGAGCCGGATAACGGGTGAGCACTTTGCCCACACTGTATCGGCAGACAAAGTATATAATGGCCAGAGTGTCTCAGTTATTCCTCTAACGTTATGCGCTCAGATATTTCTGGGTGGTGTCCCTGGTGGGTTTACTAGGCGCCGTGCTACTCCGTCTTTTAGTTAAGGGCACTCGCAGAGCGGCACGGCTTTTGGAGCCCATTGAACTCCTCTAGGCATTTTTGTGCTAGTCAGAGGAGGCTTACAGATTTGTGATTCTTCGTTAATTCCTATCGCTTACTGATTGAGCCAGTCTAGGGAATGTTCCTACATGTTTAGGAAGGCCTAGCTCAGTTGGCTAGCGCACGAGGCTACCAAGGCTCAAAGTATGTGCACAATATTCTGGCGCATAGTATAGCTCACACTGTAATAGCAATTCAGTTCTGCCTCTTCAAGGCTAGCTGACATTGCCTTGATGAACTGTCGAGAAATCAGCCCTGCCGCCGAAGGTTCTCCGGGAGTCCCGTTCAGTGGTTCTGCAAGTGCTCGAGAGCCAGGGACAGACACACGTCCTCTGTTCGACGGCGGTTGTAGATGTCGCCGTTTGCAAAGAATGGCAATAGGATTCGCCACTGGAGCCGTTGAAGCGTAATTAAATGCAGCCAATCTTGCGACCATTTTATATGTATCCTTTGCACACGTTAGGCCGTCTATGGTATATATAATGCGCAGCTATAACGGTCTTAAGCGCCACTTCTGCACTTGGATGTCAATATGGCTTGTTGTTGTACTGCTGCTTAGCATGTAATAACCCTTCCAGTTGAGTCCTGTTTATACCTGTCAGTACGAAGTTGGACGTCGGCTGAGTCTCTACCCCGAAGCCATGTATGAAATCAAATGAGGATCACTGGACTGGATACCTACGTATCAGCACTTCCATTAATAATACAGTGCTATTACTGTAATACTTTGGCGAGTTACAACACACCCTCATGGTTGATGCAACGGTCCGTAGTGTTCGGTACTAACCCCGGCTAATGCTTGTGCTGCTTCTGATATGCAAAGAAATGAGCACTACGAGCTCCTTAAGGGTTATGAACCCAGTTGAACCCATTGCTCTGGCAAGTCAGTGCCAATCAGCGCCGTAGTGCCGCATGAGGGAACGTCGTGGTGGAAGTCTGATATAGTCAAGATAATCAAGCTAGCAACTGCGCGAGAGATACAAAGCGTGAATCTCTCAATTCGCAGTTTAACGTTTGACAGTTGAAGCTAATTAGACCGTTCCGGAGCACAAACGTTACTTCTAGTATACATCACTGCCCCTTCTGTTGAACGAAATACCACTGCGGCGCTGCTCTACGCTTGGCGTTAAACTTTTCGATAACGCGAAGAGGGAGGGTACAGGGCCAAACTTTCTTCACCAAGATTCATAACGTGAACAAGAAGTTGCGTGGGCGTACCCTATATTTTTAAGATAGGATTCACACCGGTGGTTCGTTAATACACTCTACGAGCATTCTCGTGGTGTTTGCCACTGTGGCTAGTAAACGTAGACGGGTCCAAAGTGTTGGGTGCTTGCTTCCCATTCAGTGCACTCTTTGATCGTTCTAATATATCCGAACTGATAGGCTACGCTGAAAGATTAGCTTTGAGCTCCCCGGGATGTTTGCAGAGCGATACTTGGCCCAGGAACTGGAGCTGCGTCGGCTCAAAAAGGGTTTTGCTTCACTCTTGCACTTGAAGGGCAGGATCAAATAGTACTTTTATGTAAAACAAGGTTAAACCTGCACGAAGATGTACTTAGTGGGGTGATCAACCTTTCGTTTGCACGATGGTTTTGCATAGTGCCCCGGCTAGGAACTCAACGATAATGTTCTTTCTCGTCGAATTCCTTGAGAAAACTGCAAATGGCAGTAGAAACAGGTCATTATTGAAAATAAGATCACTGTCAGGAGGGCAGGTTTTGCCTTTTTCAAGCAGGTTCCAATGAGCAGTATATTATGCTCAAAGCGTGTCGACTGCGGCTCGTGGCTGCTGCATCCATCTTGCTCCCTGCTCACAACCAGGCAGTTGCGAGGGTGAAGCCAAAGAGATTACTGTTTTGCACTTTCCCCGGATACTGTGACCTGGCAGATCTGTTCTGCTTGCCGTCCCTCGCAGTGCTTTCACTGAGTGACCTGCAACGTTGGGCCATGCAGAGCTTTCCACGTCAGCTGTTTCCCCCCTCAAACCAGTTCCTTGAATGACGAACTGGATTTCATGCGTTACTTCAAAGGTTTATTGACCTCATATTAGCTTATTGAAGAAATGTACTATCTGAAATACGCTCCATGGTCGAGGGATCGCCCGTTCTAGGCCAACCCCCACTTGGCTGCTCTCCTACGTGTCGTAGGTGGACCATTGGCTCTGGAGTGTCATATTGCTATAACAACCTTTTTCTGGGTGCATCAAGTTGCGCCTTGAA
This sequence comes from Eimeria sp. OTU-X, assembly GCA_904066255.1. Taxonomy (NCBI): domain Eukaryota; phylum Apicomplexa; class Conoidasida; order Eucoccidiorida; family Eimeriidae; genus Eimeria; species Eimeria sp. OTU-X. The sequence goes on from CAJFCX010000473.1 coordinate 16,200, forward strand.
ATTGTTTTAAGCTTTGTGGCCATTAATATTGTTACCAACGTGAGGGAATGGCGGCTCAAGGTGCGGGATTTCGTCGCATTTCGGACGATCACATAGCAAGTGTGATTCGTGATTCAGACGAATGGGCGTTTGTGGAATACATGATCCAGATTAATACAAGGGCCTCCCGTGTCAAGCTCCTCCAAGCGTGGCACCTGTCACCTCTCCCCGTTGTGAACCAGTTTGAGAGGAGGACAACCGTGAGAATGCGAGCGGCTAAAAGCAACCATTTAAATTCCTAACAACCTGAACGATAGACCCAGCCATCTACGTAGAAGTAGTTATTGGCGTGGCATCTGTAGCCAAGTTGACAACAATCCTACTGCAACTGTGTTTATGCTCATTCAGCGCCGTCTGGTGGTGTATTCATTTGTCGACGCTTCCATGCTTGATGAAGAGAATTCCATTCAGGATGTTGCCAGGCGCGGCTTCAAGATTGGTCCTCGGGGGATGAAGTTCATCCTGGGTAACTTCAGGTGTGGTGCCA
>CAJFCX010000474.1:0-13938 GCA_904066255.1 Eimeria sp. OTU-X
TTCGGTCTGCAACACGGCCTCCAAGCTAGAATGCACTCCATTTTGAAGAAGGCAGCATGATCAGGAAGAAGGCAGCATGATCAGGAAATATCTATATAACAGGGCCGTTGCTGGGAAAGAGATATAGGCACAGTTCCGTATCATGGGGCGACCTCGCTGTGTATTATGGATGGGAGACCCCATCGAGTGCTGCAGGAAAAAACAGGAAAATATGTAGATTCAGGTGTCAAAAGCATTGACGCCAACGCTTTTCGGACGGCGTCTACGGCTGAAACACAAATGCAGCATTAGACATCAATAACAAAGCAAATCCATAGACGTTAGCCTAGCTGCAAAACAACGTACAGCCTGGTTGTTCGCAGCGTCGTGCGCCATAAGATTTGGGCCTCACTGGATGGAAAATGTCTTCCTTGTACCGCGCAAGCATTAAACTATTGCGGAGCCACCAAATATTGTGATGCAGAGTAAATAAACAACAGGTGTGGCGTTCATTTTGAGCAATAACAACACCAGAGTAACACCATAATAATTCTATCTCCTTGTGGCGCTACATGGCATCTATTGCCTTGGTTTGAATCCCCTTTTCCTGTGTATAGGGCGTTGGAGCGTTAACGTTGCTAGACGCCCCCCAACCGCATTTGAGTAGACCCATCTCAATGTGTGCTGGTGTCGACTAGGATTAGTGTGGCCAGGAACCAGGCCTTCAAACGTTAGCATACCGTGATGCATAATGTGGGCTGCATCCGCATGCAAATCACCAGACTGCCAACGCCGTCGCAATACAAGCGTTTTAGCTATTCACTCCCAGTGAAACATACACTCTGTGCATTAAAGATGCGAGGCCCAGGGGAATGCTGTCCGAACATAGGGAAAAATAGGGCTTTGCAAAACCGCTGTATTGCCTCGCCAACTCACAAGCTGTCGCACGCAGAAGCATGTGTGTCCTTTAATCTCCCTTAATCCACATTTTAAATCTCGACTGTTAGAACGTCTAGATTTCGACGGAAAAGCGCCGCTTACAGTGAAACAGTATAAGGAAGGATTCCTTTGGCTAGTAGCAAAGCCTTCAGAGGTTAGGATACAGTGAGGCATGATGCGCACTGCATTTGCAAGCAAATATACAGAGGGCCTGAGACGCTGTGGTAGGAACACTGCTTGTAGTTACTCCCAGCGAAGCATACGGTCTGTGCATTAGGGATATGCGCGTATCCCAGGAATGCTCTCCGAACCCATGGTAGAATGCATCTGCATTCGTCCAAGAGAGTTGTCAGCTGTTCGTACGGTTTTTGTGGTTGAAAAAGGAATGGAACCATCAAGTGTAATTTTGGAGAAACCCAAGCGACCCCGTCACCAAAAACGTACAATCTGGATGTGCGTTGCTCTTCTTGGAGAATGCAAGCTGAAGCGGTACTGACGTTTTAAGTAGGGTCAAATGATTATGAAGCTGCAACGCGAAAGTTGAGAAGCTTTTGGAAAGGTACCAAAAATCGTCGGATAGGAGAGACACAACGGCTACCTTTATCCGTTCGATCCCGATTGCGTCCCTCCTATCCGTCGGTATTTGGTAAAGTAGCGTCCAGAAATTGATTGCGTATCTCCTGAAGTGGAACGCTATCCCACATTGGCAAAACCTTTCCCACACAAGGTCTGCAACCGAATACCCAGTGTGAAACCACAAATGTATCGTGGATACAAGGTCTGCAACCGAATACCGAGTGTGAAACCACAAATGTGTCGTGGATAAACGTTACGTATACCTACACCCCGGAGAATGTTAACACGAAATGCGTTTCCACGTATAAGCTACCATACGCGTTTAGGGTTTCCAGTGATGCATGTAGTGCGTGTGTCTCACAAACTTGTGGAAAAGCGCAGTGTCGCGAATACGCTCTTCACAATTTAACTCTGTTGTTGTCTGAAAAGAGAACGGCAGAGAAGTTTAGCGCCCCTCAACTAACTCCCTACAAACCGTCTAATTGCTGTAGGCCTAACTTCCTGCTGCATCTGGCCAGACGTTTGCATGATTATATAACGCACGCACTAGTGCAAGTCGGCGAAGGGCTAGCCAACAAAATTTTTGTCTCCTCCTGCCTCCCTCCGTTGCTGACGGCTAGGGACACGCTCAGGCAAAAACTCATTGGCTTGAGCACTGGCGAGTGTGCGAGTCTGTACGCATTCACTTCGTGAGGGCGATACAGCGTGTTTGGTGGTCAGCGTCGCCTTTTCCTGCAATATATCTCTCCTTACCACACAGAAAAAAGGTGGTAGTCCGTGCCTTGCTCCCACTGTACTGCCGTCTCGCAGTCATGGAACAGGCGCTAAATCGGTTTTGGTGAGCCGATAAAACCCTGCTAACCATATGCTGTGTATCCCCACATTTCGCGCACCCAAAATACGGCAATTTAACATCAAGTGTACAGCGAAGGTCTTCTTAGGTAAAAGCAAGAAGCGCATCGCACGTTCTTTAGTTTGTACGTCAAAGAACTCTCTTTGGGCTCGGGGTCAGCCAGCCTAGAAAAGGCCGTTAAACCCGGTGCCGTCTACACTTTGTGTTTAGCGTATCAGACAACATATCTGGGTCAAAGTTGCTGATGGATGGTTACTGTTATTTTTTGCTCACAACGTCCCTGCGTACAATGAAAAACCAATCCCGTCGCAGCTCACGACCTGTGTCACCAATGCAGGTGGAGACATTGCGCCACTGACGGACAGCGTCTGTCTTTTGTTTTGGTTGCCTGCTATTCAACCAACTCAGATTCACGAATTCACTAGAAAGCAACGCAATCCGTGCAGGCCACAAGTGCGCATGTTTGCTTAACTTCATGCTGCTTACCAGCTGATTTAGCAAGGCACTGAACATCTATCTGGGGTGTAGTTTGAACGGTGGGGTACACACATGCTTGCAGTGTAACGCAAACTACAAACTCTTCAGCTTTTGAATCCGTGTACATGCAAGCAGGAGTCCCATTTTTGGTGTTCAAGGGCAAGCGTCTATGGAGCGGAGTCAGCGTGAATATCCGTTACTTTGAAATTCTGTCACGACAGGGAACAACGAAACTAAAGAACATGTAAGATGCAAAGGGTTTATGCATCCCAAACTCATCTCGCTCTCTTTCCATCCCCCGATTAACTCAGGTACTCTACTCACCCGCTGCTCAAACATGAGATCTTAACGGCTTTGGACAACTGCACACAGTGCTCCATCACCGAATGCGCAGATGATTATTTCTGGTCTAGGTCGCGTTGAACTACCAATTCGTTTCAACGCGATGAACGGGAATCGGTTTTTCAATTTGACCTAGACCAGACGTTACCTACCATACAACATAGCATCTATCCAAGCCGTGAACTAAACGTGTCGCAATTCCTCCTAGCAGTTCCTAGCTATGTTCACCCCACATAGCACGTAGCACGCATATCGCGCATAAAGCAAGGGGGTAGTATCAACAAATTCTAGAAAAGGAGGCACTGGCTGGCTTCAAAAGGATGGATTGCAAGATCTGTTAGAGCACGCGTAGGATACTGGATTCAACCAGATGCCCAGTGATACACACTTCCTGGAAACGTTTGAGAAGATCCAACTAGGCTTATAAACAAAACGCAATGCAGCAAATCATTGTAGGCACTGCCGCTTGGGAACGTGAACTCACGTTCTGCAGGCAGAAATAGGCTGATAGTGTAAAGATCACTCATCTGTAAGCAATGTGCTATTAGTGACGCCTTGCCACAGAAGGTGGCAATATCAAATCACAGATATTTTCTGTGGCGATAAACTACCGCATCCTTTGATGCTGACTGCAGGTCCACCTGCGCCTGGCAACCAAAGGCCATTCAGAGACAAAAATTAACACAACCACCTGAGACATTTCGGGGAGAAACCCACCATCTGCAATGTAAACACTCGATATCGGCATTCCGAAGAAGTGGACAATCGGTAGGTAGCCCTAAGATAGATAAACCGCCGTTTTAGGGAAAAGTATCGAAAGACTGTCTGTAAAACGTACCTTCTGAGGTGCATGTGGGTGTGAATACTCTGGTAATATATAAGCAGCTATTCAGCAAGTGCGGTACAACCTGCGTTGGGTATCCAGGCTCTGTTGCCGCCAGGTGCGCCATACTTCAATGGACTTCGCGAAAAACCAGTAGAAGGTTGGTCGTGTGCCAGATAACAGTTGTCCTTTGCGGTAGGGTGTTTCAAACACCCTACCGCATCCATAAGGGCAGGGCCGCACACAGCTGCAAAACATGAGTGCTACCTCGTCGAGCAGGTCCTTCAGAGTGACGGGCGTGCGGCATCCCGCATAAAAAGAAATAAAGTATTCCAAACGTCTGTACGCAGCCTCTGGCAAAGATTCAGTGAGCAACTTTGAAATCATCTCTGATGATGCCGGCTATTCAGGACCTACAACAGCATTTCCCCGCACGTCAGCTTGGTGGGTGTGTCTGGTGATGAAGTCCTTACTCTCTGCAATATCGGCGACGCCTACGTAATCAGCAGAAAATGAGTAAGAAGATAGTCAAGCTCACGGATTCGCTTGGTGTCACAGCCACAGTTGTTCCTGTACGCGGATACACTAATCCGTTGCGGATGCAGTAATGATCCGACGGCAAATCCCGTGCCTATGCCTACACAAATGCTGTATGCGAACGTATGAGTAACCGCCCGACTTCCACCAGCAGTGCACTCGATCACGAAGGACTTAACAGGGCAACTGCCGAATCAAGATTCTGACAGTCGATCGCGAAGGAGTTCACAGGGCAACTGGCGATTCAAGATCGTGGCAGCACAGCTGTGTCGTCCATGTGCGTAGAGTGGAGAGCAGCAGCATGGTGGGTGCGTTTGCATTGAAAGCAAGCCAAAGGAGTTTTCAACAAGCTAGTCGCTTGCCACACCAGGTAGGCGCTTACTCCATTGTGCATCACCAGCTGCCGCTAATGGGGTCAAAGTTCCTTGAAGCATTCAGCCCGTCCATTTCTGGTTGCTCACGCTCAATATTCCGCCCTACCCTTCTCTGCCGTTAGGCTAGAAGGTGGTTCAAAGAACAGCACGCGCCTCTCGGCTGCGTCCACTGCAACTAGAAGTCGACCAGTGTGCCTCCCGAAGGTTACCCAGCATTTGGAGTAGCTTTGAATAAACCTAGGCGCGTAGTCCTTCAATCCCAAAGATACGACACTGCTGGAGTGCTGTGGAACGAAACATGGGATGCAGAGAACCACCCGTTCACTCGCACAAACGTGAAGGAGGCATTCCTTATGCTCCATAGCCTCAGGACACCACAGCTGTGGTGCGATGTGTGGGGTTCCTCAAGGCTTGGTGGAGTCTGCACTCTAGCAAAGCTTAAATTCGAAAAGCGGTTAGATGTCGAAGGTGGCGCACAGGCGCCAGACAATGCAGCGGCATTTTCGTGCACGTCTGATCGTTACTCGGCCTGGAATTGTACAGCTTACGACCTGAAGCGTGAAGTGCAATTTTTGCGCAGAAAACTGCAACTGCAGTACTAAATTCTGAGACTCAGAAACCCAGAGCCCACAAAACATTTTCAAGCGAGAAATGTTTGGAATGCGTAGCGAAGTACGTCGAATTGAATTCATTAGCTACCAAGAATAACCACTAACAATCCAGTTGAACGATACATGCTGCCACTTGTAGTGGTAGCAAATGAATTCAATTCTACGTATTTCGCTAAGCATTCCAAATATTCCTCGCTCCAAAATTGTTTTGTCGGCCCTTGATTCACGAACCGTTCAGTCGAAAGGGACGTGCTGTGGTTTTTCATTTGGTGTTTGCGTTTTCTTCTGCAGTGTGCAAAACACCAAATGAAAAACTACAGCACGCCGCAGCCACCACCACAGCCACGCAGTTGTTCATATGAAGCATGAATACATCGACGAAAACCTAGATTATCTTGAAGAAATGCGCCCTCATGGGTGGCACTGGATTACATTCATGCATGCTACTGTACACAGCATCCTGCGGATTATACCCGTGTAAAATTATTGCTCACATCCTGGACGGTTGGTATAGCGTGCTCAGCCTTGCTGCTATCGTTTCAGCCCCGCTGTAGAGGTAGACGTTCCGTGATGTTAATGAACCCTGTATTTGCGTAAAGACGCACGCGATAGAGGTACAGGGACGTCAAAGTACCTTTTAGTCCACGACATGGGCCACAATAAGCATGCATAATAATAATGGCAAAGAGCCAATTTGCTTCCCATCTGGCGGAAAAATTACTGAATCCGGAAAGAAGCATCCGGTGGAGCGGATAGAGGTGCCTTGGCTTACTAGGTGCTGTTTTGATCGATCGAGACTGTTTGATTGTGCACGCAGTACACCTTGTGTACACGCACATCGCCAGATCATCCTCGCTATGCAGCTCGACTCACAACCTGCCAAGTAAAACACAAAAACGCGTGTCCACAAATCTTTTTCCACATGCAAGAATGCCATATTCCGCATAGTAACGAAGCGCATGAACATATTGCACCGGCGTGCAGCAAGATCTTCAAATAGATCTCCGCACTGGGCCAGGAGGTGGGTAGAATGACCGCTATCAAGGAGACGCCCTGACTACAAATGTACCTGTGACAGCAACAATCTACGCAGTTGAGACGTACAGTCTGTACATTGCGGATGCAAGCCCTCGCAGACCGCCAAAGGTGTTTGCACGTTTTTCCGTTTACAAAACAAAGCACCGTATTAGGCATTAGCCAAAAGTTGATGCATGATGCATAGATACAAAATCAATCAATGACTTCAGCATATTGTCAGGCGATTGACCCACCCAAGACGTACATACTGAATGTCTTCACCTAGTTGAAACCTGCTGGATACACTGAACCACAAATATACCGCACGTAAGTGGATATCAACCGTTGGTGTACTAACCACTGTACAATCGGACCAAGATTCTCCCCTACCAGCACGCGTTCGGCCCGTTGGCCCTCTGCGCATGTTATTTGCTGCTTAAACCACACTTCTAAAATAATGCTTCGACAGCGTTCCTCGAAAGGCGACCCCCTCGTTGTTGACGGATTCACAGCCGAGAAAGAATAGCATTACACCTCCACTAAGTAACACGACGCATAGCAGCTGCACCTACCATAACTCCCTTTCGTCTCACAAGTCCCCGGCCTAGCCTCTAAATTCACAGAGACAACGTTATTGGGTGTTTCTATCCGCCTAGCAGTGTACGCAGTGCCCCCGGGTCTAATTCAAAAACACGTGATCTTGGAAGGGGAGCAATGCTGCCGTTGGCATGGGAAGGTAGTCATCCACTTATGCGTGCTGCAAGCATCCCAGGCAAACCGCGTAAAGCCCTGTCTGCAACTAGTAAATAGGCGCTTCTCCGTAAGCAAACGCACTTCCTGTGGCATACCAAGGGAAACGTTCATGTGTGCAATTTCCATATGTGAAAAACATATGATGAGCATATGCTTACTTAGCACTGTATGTGTTTATCTGGCTGGGACCAGGGCTCCCGAAAACACGGCACCTACAGGGGTTCGTGCCAAACATATTGCGGTGCGTCGATATGTGCGAACAGCCCTTTGAAATGCGAGGGCAACCTTGCACCTCTGTTTGCCCCAGCTGAAATAGGTAGTGTAGGGCACTGTGCCCCCTAAAACGCACTCGCTTGGATGTGAACCAGAATGTGTGCGCACATACAATGCCAATTGGAGTTTCATTCGATGTGTTGCTGCTTGCGCCAGAAGCCGCATGCCTGAACGCCACCCTGAGGATAGTTCTAACAGCAACAATGTGCGAATAACTGTTGGAATTTGTGACACGCGTGCTAGGATTTACACTAAAAATATACGAAGCCGTGCAATTACATTTTAACGAGTCAAGAACGTTTGAAAATCGCAAAACCAATGTCGAATGGAATACGCAATAACTTGGATTTAAGACCTTCTACTAGGGCTTGTGTGCTGGCGCACTCGACAATTAGAATTATGTTCGACTGTGGACGTATACAACTGCTGTCACGGGCTGTCGTGTATGGCGTGACTTTTGAATCAGCCGGGCTACAGCTGCAACTGTGCAGCAGTTGGTCATGTCCACTAACACACCCATGGAACCAAGCCGCCCGTGCACATTAGTTGCCTGTTTGCTCACAATGTTTTAAGAGAATGTGTAACTGGTAGGTTGTGTCAAGCAGGAAAATGTGGACTTCAGCAGTCGCGTCGGCGGCCCACGTAAAACAAACGATTTAAACGTGATTGAGCGTGGAGGCGCCTCTACGTTGCCTAAAATATGGTTTTACTCCATGGCCGCAGAGGCTCTAGGCCTGCCGCATAGGAACCAAATGGCTTCCACCTATGTTACAAAGATGAAATTTGCTTTGAAGGGTAATCTCGCCGCCTCTCTGCTAATTTTATTTTGGACGCTTTGGAAACCCACCAGTACATTATCAGGCGAGCCACCTCTCCAATCCTGGTACTGGTGCCAGGCAAAGGTTTCGTCAAGGTGTCTCGCTACCTGACTCACAACCTGCTCCCATATGAGATAGGCACATGCGAGATGACTAATCGTACTACTGCTGACGAGCCTTCATATTTCACTCCTCCCCATATTCCCTTACATGGCGCAGGGGCTGCATCGGGCAGCGCCTGCGCTGAACTGCAAGGACCCGTCGGTCCTAACCGTTGAGGGAAAAACTCCCCGCAGTTTCTGACACCACATATACACGGATAGTAGCAGCCCCCCGGTTTTCGGGAAGGCGAATGCCACCTATTGTGAAGTATTGGGTTCCAGGGAACAGCGAAACTCACCGACGACCACCAGGCCTGAAAATATGCCACTGCAGCAAATGATCCTCACTTGCTGTGAACGTGTGAATCTACATGGCGTGATTAAAGCATATACGAATTAGAAGCTGCTGACAGATGTAGGGTGCAGTACCGTGGACGCCAGAGTGTCTTAGCTTGTTTTTCTCTAATGCAAACCGATTTTGAAGCCTTGGAAACGTGTTGTAACGATGTCCACATACAAACTGGAAATTTGGATCCCGACGAAAGCATATAGCCTATTGATTCCACCGGTGTCCGCCCCTTTCCGTCAAAACCACATATTCGCACACAAACACACAACTCACGTTAGGGGATATCCCCTGATATAGTCTCCGTCGGAGCACCACGCAACTGGCCTGTGGAAGCACTAACGTATGAATCTTTGCCTATTGTCTCACGTAGCAGCGCCAAAGGCGTAACGTACTGGTAGACAGTCTGCCAACCCAGCTATGCATTGGACTTGTTGCATATACACAAGCGTGCTTTCTAAATGCGCTCGCGAATGCATGCTGCCTATCTGAATAGGCCCGCCCAAATTGTTGCAGTCACTTTAGTGCATATTTGAATTGTCAGTTGTCAGCTTTCCGTGGAGCCGAACTACCTTCTGAACCATACCTCCTGTTATCAAACCGAATATCCCATGCGGCAGCCCGCATGAAATTCGGTTGTGGTGAGGAGCGTCCTAGCCTTGACAGAATCAGCCTCGGATCCCCCCACGCTCTGCCGAAATAACTACACGGGGTTAAACCGCCATCCTTCTGGTTCCCTCCCTTACGAGCCCAGGCGAACCATAAAAGACAAAGCGCTGCGTCTCTTCATAGCTGTATCCGCCTAGCAGCACACAAAGAACAATGAAAAACGAAACGATCTTCCTTGTTGATTCGAAGGCTCCAATGGCCTTCATTTTCGTTATGCCAGACCTGCGGAAGCTGCCCGTAGGCTTGACACCCCGCCTAAACACCTTTTCAGAAGTATATGCGAGGTTTATCGGAGTTTACCAGCTCAGTGTGTCATTTTAACGTAGGCAGCACCTCACAGTTTGCATGGATACGAAGCGGTACGCCACGATTTGCCCAAACGAAAGATCATGAACTCCTTACGGCCCTGTCGAATGCGTTTTGCACCCAGCATCTAAAGCACCAGAATTGCGGTTTGACCAGCTGGTGCAGCGTGTCCCGCCGAAGCATAGTAATGAATAAACTTGCAATCGCCACCTCGTGGTTGAAATCCTGAACCCGATGTATTGCTTCTTCGTACTTCATGCGTGCTTCAAAGCGATGAACTGAGCAGCTTGTAAATGGCCCAGTACATCAGAGCTTACTTGCTGCAGGCCCGTGAACTTCTCTTGCGTATACTGTTACTGGTACTGTTTCGAAACCGTCTAGCACATATCTAAGGGAAAACGATGCCTAACCCCTTTCTTCTTCCACAAAGTATTCTGGCTAGCTACATAACTGGTGTATCGCTTGTAAGCGAACCCTATCACCCGATGGGCAAGGGAGTAAATCAAGGATTTTTTATGTTTCCGCTAGGCACATCAGAAGCCTACAGGCTAAACGTACAGCGCACATCAGGGCATGGTAGCATATCCGTCTGAGTAATGATGGCTATGACTGCTGCAAGTTGTGTGATACCCGCGCTAGTAGATTTGAGCCCACTTCGATATCTGCAACGCACCCTAACTAGTTGAGATAAGTCCGCGTTGCATGGCATGAAGAGGCGGGCTCCCCCGAGTTTGTACTCTCCGATTCAAACGAGTTTCTTATTTTGAGGTTGTGGGAAGCTGGCTTCTCACCGTGCCGTAACCCCGGCGGGTCCTTCGCAGATAAAGCAGCTCGAGCCAACCTGAAACACCGGACGAACAATTTTTCTTCAGTACATCAATTTACATGCAGTGTTGCCATTACTGCCATTATGATCTTTTCTGTTGCCAATATCTGCGGCCTCACCAACTGTTCGCGCATGAAATCACTTTCCACCACCCTGAATCGATGTGTGCATATATTCAAGCAGCAACGTTTCCGTCTACAAAATTAAACGAATGCAGGGTGATGTGGGACGAAACTTGAGCAGCTAATGGCAAGTTGGTGGCTGCTATTCCCCAACCCCGTCTAGCACAAGAATCAGTATTAACAGTGGATCCGGCGCATGCCCGCATACCGCATGCTTCAGAGAGAAAACTACCGACAACAGCCAATATCAAGAATGAATTGGCGGAACGCACTTGCTGGTGCAATTCGAGCGACAAACGCGCGAAATCAGGAAGGCGCCTCGCTCTGTCCGCTTTGGCGGATCGTGCATTTGTGTGTTTCCACTGTCGCCCAGGAAGGCACCAGGCCTCTGTGGTGGTTGCTAATGTGCTTTTGCCAACCTGCGTGGCTCCGTGGGCATCCGAACAGTGTAGGCACTTATGCTCGCAAATAATGTATGCGGCAAGCTGAAACCTTGCCCGTCAAGCATAGACGTCGTCTACGTCTAACGGCACTTACCTTCTGCTCAGTAGCGAGTGGAGCTATTCTCGAGCCTCTCCGCATTTCGACGGAGACGCCTCTTGTTGCCATCAACACATGTCACGGTCCACGCACCATCTGGCGTTTAAAACAACAAGTTTAATTTGTTCTTTCCCTCTTTTATATTCTGCCTCAGGCAGAATAGATCGATGGCTCAGCATCCTACACAATGTGAACCACGGTAGATCGGTAGAGCCGTCCAACGCTTACATTGGGAATGCTCAACCTAAAACACTTTTCGCGACTCACTAGCTGTGTTACGTAGTCTTCCGCTACGCAGGTCAAAGCGAAATTATTTCTGGCGACTGTGAAAGCAAACGGCTAGCTAGAAATGCAACGTTTTTGGGCTTTTCTGTTCTTCCTACGCGAAGGTGGACGGTTCCGAACGAACGAGAAGCAATGCGCACAGCCTAAAGAATTTCATCTTCAAGGTTAATGAGGCACGATGGATCGAGGATGTATTGCGAAGAAACAGTGCCAATAACTTCATGGAGAGTGAAGAAAAATTATCGGCACTCCTTACACATGTCATGACGCTAGTATATCTTATTCATATCGATATTGACCACAGAACCATGTAGCACACCAGGAGCCAGTAAGCCCTAAGAGTACAAGTGGAGGGATGTGCAACGTAGCTTAGCCAAAAAACAATTACCCTTTACTGCAAACTACGAAATAGGTAGCCATTGATCGCCTGAGCTATTTGATGCACCAGCGTGAACCCACTCGAAACCAGCAACAGCAAATGGATTGCAGATTATTTACTCGCCTAGGCACACAACTGGAAACTACAAAGCTCCCACTTGGACCTTCGCATGGTCGTGCCTGCCAACACACTCAAATACACAACATCCAACCGTACCAGATTAAGGGGTCTGTGCTAGGGCGCGACTAATGCATTTTAGGCATCGTGCCACCATGGCGCCTACAAGTTGGAATCATTCAGGCGCTTAACACCGGTACGCACATCCTTGTTGCAACGTCAGCAGAGGCGATTGAGACAATTGCAAATTAAGTTTATTCAAAATACGATGGGGCACTGTAGCACTCCGTTGTCCACCTCTTGGACAATTACACCATCAGCAACACAGCACAGCTCTGATGCAAGGTGCTGTGGCGTTTGTGTAAACAAGTATTAAATCGTAACTACATATACTCGCCTATATATGACAACACTTATGGCAACGATGCAACACGCCCATTGTCTCCGCACGCTTCCCATTTACTGTTGATGGTCATTTTTGAAGTGCCTATTCCAGTGTCGTGTGCACCAGTTTCGCCGATTCACCACACAGCGGTGAAAACACCAGCGCAATGGCAAAAGTAGGGGTCAAGCGGCCAGTGTGCACCTCCAGCACAAACCAAAATAAACTACCCTAGACCGTAACCTGGCCCAGACAGTACCACTACTTGGCTGCGAAGCTTGACTTGCGTGCATTTAGAATACCCAGATATCAACCCGTTGAGCCACGCAAACGGAGGCTATCGTTTGCCACTGAAGGACGGCACAAGAGCAGGATCAAAACACCAGGCTCTATGCAGGTATCTCTACAGATGCAACCATTAAGGCGTGATCAGCATATCAGCACGAAATATCAGAACGAGACCCCCATTGAGGGTCAAACAAACGTAAATCTCTCCGAAGCCTTCTTGACATTGCAATGTCTCGCACCAGCCAATATATCCCGGAATCCACGCTTTCGACAAAAGTCAATTGGTGCACCTGCCTTTCAAGCAAACCCCAGCGGCGTGGGGTCCTATCGCCGCAACCACAGAAGCAGAAAGCTTCCCAGCTAGCTTACAATTATGCTTGAAAGCACCCCGGCCACAGAACGGAACAAGCACCTTAGTGGCAGGCCAGCGTTCTGCAACTACCTTCAAACCTGCAGGTTTTCTAAGGCCAGTTCATACTTTCTAGCGGGAACAGGAACTAGTAGATTGTACCCATCCATACACGTTGCGAGAGGTGCCGCAACCGAGGCACTTAACAGCAGCTACCTTTAAATCTTAAGAAAGATCAAACGATACCTGTGGCAAAGTCGAGGAAGGCCACAGGAACTATGGCCAACATCGGAATTCACGTACGACGTCTTTCCCACAACTGCACTGGGACGCCCGTTCTGCAAACACCGTATTGTAGTCGAAGTATGCCTAGTCTCCTGAGTCTGTAAGCTTAAACCACGTCCATAGCTATTGATGAAAACCTAGTAACTACGTGTCTACAGGCTACCTTCTAATGTCCTTCAATAGAGCGAATCTCCATATTTGCACTACTATAATCAGTCTCACGGTCTTTCACGCAGTCGAACACTTGTTGTTTCACTGTATCTGCAGACGTGACCCGTTCACAAACTAACGGTGTACTTTCGGCAAATGTTCATCGGTGTAGGGGGGGATAACCGATAAATGTATCGGCCTTGTCATTCACAGCTGTAAAACCAGCACCTCCCAATGTGCTCACGGCGCACGCTAAGGAGAGCGATAGTCGATTTTTCGGTGCGCTCGTAAAATGGTCACCGCGCAGTCAACAAAATGCTGCGGCGTAAAATAAAATTGCGCAACTGTACCTCGCTGGTTCGTTTGGCCATCGGGATATAGACGCCGCATGCCAGTTTCACGGTCTGTGATGCAGTTGAGC